>JAECUM010009720.1:0-71832 GCA_016617855.1 Megalonaias nervosa | reverse complement strand
GGATGCAGATTGGCCGATTTAGGACCCACCCCAGTTATTCCCAAAATACTTCTAATCTCTGCGGCATGTCTGAACGGGAAGGATGGCTGAAAAATTGTGTCCTTAAGTGTAGTGCATACTTGACTTCTGTAAAATGAACCAGTGATGCTGTCACATATGAATAGACTGTATAGAGTAATTTTACATTTGGTATCAGTATCATGATCTGCTACCCTGAGTAGACAACCTGTCTGAATAACTGGGTTTTTTCCCGGACATCAGATGTCAATGGAACACCTGGTTCTCCAATAGGAACATTTACTTTATCTACAATAAAAAGCAACACAGAATAATCCCTATGTGTGACAAGAAATTGTTTGGCGTACTTAAAAACTACAGCTACATAATTACCACCAGGATGATCAGTATTTTACTGATGTGTATGAACTTTCAATTTCAAGTTTACACCCCACCCCCCCGTGTACTATATTGTTGAATGAAAATACTTATTCCCAGTGTCAAACTGAGCTTATATCCACTGTTCTGTAGATACCCAAAATGTCGGGACCAACTCGATCTTTCGCCTGATTAATCAAATCAGGAATAGAAACAGCAATGCTACTATGATATATTGTTCCATGTTTCTTGTCGTCCACAGCCCGAGCTGCATGTTCGCTGAGAAACTGATCCACAGCTTCCCAAAACTCATCAAATTTCTGCGGTCTACTTCATTATTATGACGTGTATCAAAAACAATATCAAGAGCTGGGTTTTCAAGCAACAACTTTATTCTGTTTTGAACATCCTTATATACTGCATCATGCATAGATGAGGAAACTGAGGTGAGAAACTGGTAAATAGCATGGAAGACAGAAGGTTGCCACTTAGCAACTGATCCAAACCTGACCTGAAACTCTTTGCGCATGGAACGATTGCGATACTGTATAATGTTTTTCTCGATTTCTCGGCTGGCTTTGGTAGTTTTTCTGCCATGTCAGGTGCAATACACTTCCAAACAAACCTGAAACTTCTTATAGGCCCACCTCTCTAGCGATCAATAATATCACTTGTCTGCACTTGACACTACAAGAGCATTACATCTACGGACTTGCCACCAGAGAAAAACCTTGCTGGTTGCATGGAACAACGTATCTATCACATTCGCTAGAATATTCTCAAGGTGGGTGACATATTTTTAAGAGTGTTCACCAGGTCCCGAATGGCTGTGGCCAACAAACTCATTCACTGCAACTTAAAAGCTGGGTACGTCAAAATTTGGTACAAATTTTGGTAAATGGTCTTTTAATTTTTTAGCATTTGCAGACGTGGTACTTGTTTGTATTTGCCTGGGTTGTTGTGCTTTTGTTTAAAGTCTGACTTGCGATTGGGATGATCAGGAAATTTTTCTCTGAATAAATCAGGGAGGGTCACATACCTTGTGCTCATAGTAGAGTGGTTGGGAAGTATGTAAAATAGTGATGCGCTTATTGCATTAACCATTTCTTTACCGTATTTTCCTGACCAGCTGAAAAACCCATTTTGTGACTAATAAGTCAATTATGTCATTTCTCAGTTCCCAGTCCCCCCTCCAGTTATTTGGGTCCGATCCTATTTTGTCAGGATAGCTTAGTTTCAAATGCCTTGGGACCATTAAGATGTCAAATGCATTTGATGATTCTCTGATGGGTTTAACATTTTTTATGTGAAATTTAATTAACGATTCGAATTTTCTCGACGTTTATACCGCCGGTAAATCGAGACTCACCTCCACGCGGTTTTCATAACAGATCTCAGATGATTCCCGAATGAAGCAAGAAATAATACACTCTTTCTGAATCATTATTGCCATCTTACTCTTAGACCCCCTGGAAAGATACATAGCATAGTAGCGTTGCATCGGGCGCTCGAGATGCACATGCACTCTAACAATTGGGATGTCTGGCCCTCCTCCACTAGTAAAGCATAATTTTGTAAGATGGTTTCGTTATCCTCTTGTAAACTAACACAAAGGATCTCTCTTTTTCCAGCCATCTTCCGGATTCAACATGTTTAGAGTAAAATATTTCAAACAACAGGCGTGATGGAACCACCGTCTTCAATTGGCAAGCGTTTTTTTGATTGCAATCTTTTTTTAGTACTAAAGTACAAAACCGATACGATACAAGCATCAAAATTCCGGAAAATCACGAAAGATACCTTGTATTTGTTTTGTGGTGGGTGACAGCAAAACCTACCAACACGCGGATGTAAAACAGAAATACGTACAGAAGTTGCCTTATCTTCTTGTAGCAGAGCTTCCTCGACATTGTTAAACACATGGTCTTGCAGTTTTTCACTTTATCACTTATGTTAACACCCATATAACGTAAAATGTGGCTGTAATGACTAGTTTTTTCGTGGTAAATTGACCCTGCAAAGTCGCTGAAATATATACTATACATGCGAAGTAGGCGAGATATCTTTTAGCAGAATTTAGTGTTGGTTCATTCCTAGCACAGACTTTCACGTTTTTATCCAATTTTATGTCTGATAGAAGAAAAAAGATCTTTCCTTTGGATTGATTTCATGTTTCATGCAATATTTCACTCACGTCCTCTTTTGCAGTCCGAGTTTGCTTAGACCAAAAAGTAGATCTCTGCTTTTTTCCCTGACATTTCTGGTAGCGGAGAAATGTCAGAAAAATAAAAGCGTAGATCTACTTGTTAGTCTAGAGTTTCCTTTAACCCTTCCTATCCCATTTTTGATATTTGGATATTTATATTGAGGTGTAGGTCCCTACACCCCAGCAAAAATGGCGAAATGTTAAAAATGTGGTGGGAAGGGTCCCTTCAACCCAACATAAATGTCCAAGTATCAGAAATGGGGGGGGGGAGGTGAAGGGTCAGAGGAAACTCTAACTAGTTCTCTTTGTTACTTTTTCTAAAGTACCAATTTTATTCTAGTTGTAGTGTAAAACTGCTGCTTTGCACGATTTGCAATCATCTTTAACTTCTGAAAGCAGAGCAAATGAAACGCGATATCATCAATTAACATAATTTTTTTCTGTTACACTGGCCTCTACATCATAAGTTAATTATTCAAGTATTACAATCAACCTTTCACTTCTTATTAGATTTGGTTTCTGGCATCCGTTTATTTTAGAGCTGTTTTTATCTTTTTATTATATAATTTTAAAGGCATAAACCTTTGATTTGAATGAATTGTTTCGCGATTCTGTCTGAATTCAGTTAACGGCTTCACTACTGCAACGATATAAAAAAGTTCAAAATTTTACAATAATTTTAGCACGGCGACCTTTGCGAGTTTAAATCGTATATATAATATTTCGATCTGAGAGAGTTTTAATATAAAATGAAGACATTTTTCATTTTCGTTAAAAAATTTCATGCTCGGATTAATGCAGGGAACATTGATAGGGTGGGAACACTAAAGCAACATGATATAACGCTCCAACAGACTTCAGAGCGTGACATCATTAAACAACAATTTTTAATGAGTGTGAGCTAACTTCTAAAGATCTGGGCTGCTATTTATGTCTATTTTTGCATTCAGACGCGAATTTTGTGCCTTGGCAGGCTTGTAGTCGATTCCGGTAACAGACGATGCACCTAAATATCAATTGTCACTTTGGTTCCCCCCCCCAAAAAAAAATATCCCCCCAAAAATCGACACTAACCTATGCCTGATTTCTCTATCGTTTTTAGACATGATTATCATAGGACGACATATAAAATCGATACTTAAACAATTTTATTACTATATGTGATCAAGAGTTTTTCTTCAAAATGTGCCCCGTTTATCGCTGTGCGTAACAAGGTATACCATACTGTATGTGTAACACAGAATATCGAATAAAACAGGTGATTAAGTTCAGTCACTAATTATAAGAGTGAAAACTTAAATCCTCCTTTTTGTTGTCTAGGGTTCATTTTTAGGCATTTTAGATGGTATATGCTCATTGACTACATGAATGTATACAAGACAGTCAGCAATCTTGGCATGTTTTAAGATCGAGTAGGGGAAAAGATGAAAAAAAAACAAAACAAAAAAAAAACCCAAAAATGAAGTAGGCCCAAATATGTAAATACTGGTCTGAATAACATATACTTTCTAAGTGACAAAAGAATGTAGTTCTAAAAGTGATATAGCAATTGTGATGATATAATTTTTCTCACACTTATATATTTCTGTATCTCGTTATCAAATATATAATAATTTTTTTGTGTCTATTATCATATAAATATGACAATAACATTTTACTAAGCACCCCCTCCCCCCCCCCAGCGGCGTTGTAAGCGTTGCGAAGTAGAGATAACCCAGAACATTGTAGGCGCAATACTTTAAAGCGGGTTCAGCCGAACCAAACCAGTGATCGAGAATGCGTGTCTGAACCACACCAGTGACAACTGAAGTGACAGAATACAATAAATTTATCAATCAAGTTCATATATAATATTAGAACGTACACCAATTTGATAGGTAGTATCCAGGATGTGAACCTAGTAAATTTCTTTTTAACAGACGTTCCATCTCCGAATTAACAATATCAATTACATTAAATAAAAAATCTTGTAAATTATTTATGCCATTATTAAAGTGTGTGGAAACATGAGATCAAAAAGATGGCTCAATAAAGTTATTTATGTAAAATCTATGTTTGTTAGTGTGTTTAGATACTTGCTGACGAATTTGTCCAATATATTTCGTTTTACAAATTATCAAATGCATAAAATTAGATATTTCCACAGTCTTAAATGTTTTTGCTACTGAAACAAGTCTTTTGACTAACAGTATTACCTTCAGGGTCTATTATATTTAGTTTATGAACTAAATAAAAATATAAATTTTGAACATTTAACAAACTTTACTTGTTTTGTGTTGAAATATGCTAAAATTATGCAATCAGATGTCAGAACCAACATGCTGGGGTCCCAGGTGTCCGAGTGGTCTTAATGCGCTTACCTTTACAGATCTCTCACATATCTCACCCCTGAACGCGTGAGTTAGTCTTGGCTTGACCAACGTGGTTATTATTATTATTATTATTATTATTATTACTATTATTATTTTACAAGAACTTCAAGTTATCCTTTTCATCACCTATATCAGTAATAGCAGGAGCAACGGCAAAAACTAAAACAACCTCAAAGCATGAAATGTTGCAGCATATTTCAATGATGTGTTGATGGATATCCCGAATATAAAAATCCACTAGCTCAAATACCATTTTAGTCATTATATCATGTATTTTGACCATATGACTTAAAATGATAGAAGCAAAAACAATATACTGTGATGACTTTTCTAATTACCGTTAGTAATTAGATTACATGATACAAATAGGTACAAATATGTTACAAACTTCCAAAAGAATATACAATAATTTGTTACTTTCTGTCTCGGGATTTAACTTACTCAATGCATTCATAACGGGGAACCTTAGTGGCATATACTAAAATGTGCGGAGGGAGTGGCGCTTCATGCAGGATCGACGTAGAAATTTGAGACAGACAAACAGACATCATATCAGAAATCTGAGATAGAGAGAATGATAAATATTTTTTTTTTTTTTTTTAAATCACCAACTAGATCACAAATTTCTGACATTACATCTCTCTCAAATTTCTTCCGTGACTTCACGAAGTAACCACAGTTCCGTCCAAGTATTAGTCAGTTCCTAGTGATATAGTATTCACTAAACGGTCTCCATGCATCGCTCCTGCCTTGGGGTGGTGCTGCCTTCCACGCATGCGTCAGGAATTTTAAAATTTAGATCCATAACCGATGGATACATAGGTGTTCGGTTCTGACAGAATTTAATACTCTAAAAGTTACTGTTCCGAAGGATTTAAATGCGTCGGCTCAAAAGAAGAGGGAATTTACATCTGCATACAAAGCTCAGTCGAAATAAATTTATTAATTACTACAGATCGGCCGATAGTCCGCAAGAGCAGAAGGCTGAAAACTCCAGCACAAATAGAGCCAAGCAGTAATGTCAGAAGGAAACACCCCCCATCCCCCCTCCCCCCAAAAAAATAAAACACAAAGGCGGGGAACTTGTTGTTAGTCTAGAGTTCGATTTGCAGTACGAGTTTTCATCCGGCATCGCACACCATATGAAGGTATGACTGATTTACATAACAACTGATATTTAACAAGACTTCAGCGCGAAAGTACAAAGTGACTTGACCGTCATTGACTTCTCCGCGCAGGCAAAGCCCAAACCACATAAGTACGGTGACATGGTTCTAAACTCGGTTCGCGTACTGATCAATGACCTGGTCGGATCCTGGAAAAATCAGCTGTTGTGAATCTGATCGTGAGATGGTTCACATGGGAATGCTTGATCGTGATCAGCAGACAATCACCCGTGTTATGATGAACTCGGGGATTTTACGGAAGCGCTTGCATCATTGTTGAGAAGCAAAGCTTCTACCATTTACGACTTTGAACCAAGTGCGAATAATCTTAATGTGTGCGATGATATGCTGATTCAACACCAAGAGAACCCGCAAGAATATTTCCCGTGGGCAACACAAAAAATACAGACTTGATCTACGTAATACAGCGATACGCACACGTGCCTCAAGTAATCCGATACAACTGCAAATTGTTGATGATAGTTCGTGGCATTGATGCGTATGGTTTTGCAAATATTCATAGGACCTGTTGTGTCGCCGACCACTCGTGCAATAAGTTTCGGAATATGTTCTCGAAGGCCACCCAGGGTCCGTATAGTTTTCACCTGACTAGAATTTCCGGAAAATATCTAGTCAGTTTGGACGCAGGCGTCTGACAAAACAAGTTAACCATAATAAACATATCCATTGACAAAATTCGCCAGCGGTGCTATAGTAGAGGCTGCTGACCGATGTTGTAAAGCCGCGCGTGATCAACTAGAACTTCTAACCAAGTATATGGAAGCACAATGGAAGACGCAGAAAGGGCATTCAACAAACATTTGCACTGCTAATCAAACCCACACGCGAAAGAGCGACAAGCAAAATAAAGTCAAGGAAACCAACGACGTGATGCCTGGAACAGAAAAGGAACCGGGTCCGATTGTTAGGACAGTCCTAGCCATTGAAAACATTGAGCAGATGAAGGGATTATATGAAGACTAAGCTATAATCAATCGCAAAAGAACACCAAGTACTCGACGCACAGCGCACTTGAAAACATTCCACCATCATTACCCGTGTACGAGTCAATGATGACAACATCACATCAATTTACAAATCAAATGAGCTCATGTGTGGATTTTTAGCAATCCTATACATGACATATATAACAGACCATCTTGGACGATAACGCGTTGCACGTATCAGCAGACCGAAGTAATTATAATATGAACAAAATATGGCACAAGTGGACAATCAGAGAGATTACTGGAAGACAGCAATCCTCCGGTCCCGCCTGGACCCGCGTGGTCACCATAACAACGTATGATTAATGTAGTTAACAATAAAGTTATTGATCAAGGTATTAGATCTTATGAAGGATATATGACAATGTAGAGGAAGGGAGAGCACGACGACAGAGTCAATTTCAAGGCGTTAAGCACGTTCATCTGAACCCAGGCCATCGTACGAACTCAAACCTAAACCTAAAACCAAGATAAAATGTAAACCTCAATCAATAGAACTTTCATCAACTCAAGACATTGTTCGCAAGTGAAGAAAACTTGCAGAAGAGCTACAAGCGGATAAACATTCACGTAAACGTCTACCCTTATCCGTGTTGGAAGAAGTTTGTGTCTTGGGAGAGAAACCTGAAACTTCCAGTCCATATAGAGGAGAAAACCTTGGTGGATCAGTTTTCCACACGTATGACCTCCACGACCATGGGGATCAATTGGAAACACTCTTGTGGTAGGTTCACGCGGGAAACAACGCATCAGAAGTCATTAATGAGGACGCATCAATCTGTCAGCCGTTGCACACCAACAACGTCATAGACCCGAGGACGTTTCGCGCTTTGATGCGTGAACTTATTGAAGCCATCGATGAGGCATATTTCGACTCCGGTGATGATGAGGCATATTTCGACTCCGATGATGAGTTATGAAGCAATTTTCATTGAAATACCTTGTTTTACATTAATTCTATGTTGCGATGCATCTTATTGTCGTAAATACGACCCAGAGCATCACCTCTATGATTACAATCTCATCAACGAAAGCAGAATTTTATGCTACTTTCGTTCACTAATCATCGCGAGGGGGAAAGGATCATGCAATCTTGAGATTGCGGATGGGAACTAGATATGGTATGAATGGGATTTAACCACTCCCTTAAACTGTACATGTAAAGGAAATCAACGATTATGTGTACCATGAAAAGAGCTATTCTTCCAATTTTTAATATACACGGTTATGCAAACTTCCTGGCATATTTTTTACATGCAGGATATCAGATGTTATGCATGGTGACATTACTGCCGCGGTAATTCGACACGCCATTATATCTGGAACAATCGGTCGTGGTTACAATCTATTTTGTTGCAGCTTTTGCTTCCTTTTAATTTGTAGTTGTTGTTGTTGTTGTGTTTAAAGTACCTATTGCAACAAGGCAGTGCACATCTTCGCTAGCCAAGGTTCCGATCTGGTAACCTATCTAGACAGGTATCAAGGTAGATGGGCAGAGCAGGCTTGATCCGCATGGAAGAGCCAAGGACAAGGTTAAAAGGTTTTTCTTCTTCTTCAGAGAGTTAATTAATTAATTCCACAGAATAATTTGAAAGATAAAATATAACTGCTCGCATATTTCGGGGTTTTAAAAAAAATGCAATCAACCAACTCCAGCCACTTTCAAAAGACCAGAACTTAACAGTATTTCCAATACATTGATGTCAATTAGTATTATTTGTACAAAATCTTTTAAGCGCAACATCATTCATAATTTCATCTTTTCGGTTGTTACAAAATTCACTATCTAATGCCAAGCTTTTTGTAAATTTCCCAACAGTTAGCATTAATGATGAATAATATCACCATAGCATAAACAGCCCAAAACCTTATGAACCCAGGTTACATTAGAAATCTATATAAACAACCTTGCAAAGTGTAAGTGAATTTGCTTTGATATATGGTAACACATCATTTAGTCCCAAGAGCCAGATATTCATGTATTTTTCAAAATTATTTTCCTGTTTCCTCTAACAGTTTCAAGGTATATCTTTTTATTTTGTATTTTTTTCATACTGGAAGAAAATGTCTATATTTTCTGCTCATATTATACATAACTGTAATATTGTGTGTTATTTCCAAGAAGAGGTATTCAGGGTAAATTCAAGTATATACTTAAATCAGTGTAAGCCTAAGAATCTGATACGAAACTACTCAAGATTGAGCATATTTGGTTTCCATGTAAAGCGGGTACGAGACAGGCTGTGTACTAAGTCCCACTTTATTCTTGTTGCTCATTAATTATGGTATCAACGAACTACGAGTAAAATGCCCTTATAGTATCTTTACAGAGGAAAACAGAGGATATATTTGTTATTTTGAATACTGATCATGTTGCGAATTGTGCAAGCACGTTGATTGCATAAGCATTCTCATTTAGCTTGGCAAAATGCAGATCCGAAAATCACTTTAGATGAAACAAAAATAATCGTTTCCAGGATAATCCATTAATCCAAAAGACAGTTTAAAAATGAATCATATTTGTAAGAATCTGTACAAGAAATATTACATGGAGTACGTTTAGAAGAAAACATACTTGCCGTGCAGTTCACAAATTCAGGTACTGTGAACATTGAACATAGGTGTATTTATTTGTATATATTCACATCTACCTGCCAAACTGAATACCATCTAAATAAATGATGATAATCTTCCTGTACAGAAATAAATCATCAAAGTTACTTGGTTTGCTGTTTTAGATGACGTCATTGTTCTTTGAATATAAGCCTAATTAACACCGTATTTTTTATTTTGATATGGAAAATTTGCATATTTAACCATACACTAATTACAGACTGCAATTGCATAGACTAGTGTTTTCCATCAGTTCAGTGATCTTTATCTTTTACTAGATATGTATTAAATTTCTCTTGTTTGCTTTTTCATCTCCTTATTTCTCCTAAAGTTTGTTTTGCGTAGTTTAATTGATCTATATCAACGAAATATAAATCGTTATGAAAAGAACCGTAAACTCATCACCCATTCTGTTACCATGATTTCAATGAATATATTATCCAGAAATCGTATAAATTCATTTTAATATTGTGTGTCATGGATTCATTATTGGTTGTATGCATTATTGTCAAAGATGCATCCATTATTCACATTTACAAACGCAAAGGAAATCGCCAATCCTGCAACAACCATAGAGGAATCTCTCTTCTCTGCATCACGGGCAAGGTCCTCGCCAGGCTACTGCTGAACAGACTCAAAGAGTACCTTAATCATGACCTACTGCCAGAAAGTCAGTGTGGCTTCAGAAAGGAGAGAGGCACCATCAACATGATCTTCGCTGCCAGGCAGATGCAAGAAAAGTGTCAGGAACAAAATGTCCAGCTATACACCACCTTCGTAGACCTGACTAAGGCATTCGACACTGTCAGCCGCGAAGACCTTTGGAAGATCATGACCAGATTTGGATGTCCAGAAGTCTTCATTGAAATGGTGAAGCAAGTTCATGATGGCATGCTTTCCAGAGTCCAGGACCAGGGTAACTATTCCGAACCCTTTGCCGTTACGAATGGTGTGAAACAAGGATGCGTCTTATCTCCCACTCTCTTCAGCCTCATGTTCTCCGCTATGCTGATGGATGCTTTCAGAAACAGCGATGTGGGAGTCGGTCTCCGATACCGTAAGGATAGGAAGTTGTTCAGCCTGAGGAGGCTTCAAGCCAAAACCAAAGTTCAAGTTGAGAACATTCGCGACTTTCTGTTTGCAGATGACTGTGCCCTCAACGCCAGCACGGAGGCAGGCATGCAACAGAGCATGAACCTCTTTTCCACAGCGTGCACCAACTTCGGACTCACCATCTCCACCAGCAAGGCCGAGGTTCTGCATCAGCCAGCTCTGGAATAGATTACCTGGAACCATCCATCACTGTCAATGGCCAAAAGCTCAAAAATGTGGACAGGTTCACATACCTCGGCAGTACCCTCTCACAAGCAGTCCACATATGAGATGAGATCAACACCAGGATTGCCAAAGCCAGCGTAGCATTTGGCAGACTACGCTCAAATGTCTGGGATAGGAGAGGCATCAAGCTTGCCACCAAACTCAAAGTCTACGCAGCGGTTGTTCTCCTCACCCTCCTGTATGCTTGCGAGACCTGGACTGTATATAGCCGCCATGTTAAAAAAACTGAACCACTTCCACCTGAGCTCCCTGAGAAAACTGCTGATGATCAGATGGCAAGACAAGGTACCGAACACAGAGGTGCTCACTCAGGCCGGCATGTCAAGCATCCACACCATGCTGTGCAGGGCACAACTCCGATGGGCTGGCCATGTTTTTCCGCATGCCGGAAGAACGCCTACCCAAGAAGGTGTTCTATGGAGAGCTACAGCAAGGCAAGAGATCTCACGGTGGTCAAAAGAAGAGGTACAAGGACACCCTCAAGGCCTCGCTGAAGAACTTTGGCATTGACACTGACAGCCGAGAGAGTGTCGCTGCTGACCGATCTGCTTGGCGCAGTAAAGTCAATGCCAGTGCGGAAGCCTTTGAACAGAAAAGACTGGTGGACGCATCTGAAAAACGTGCTCTGCGCAAATCCAGGAACACCAGTTCCGCAACTCTCAGTCAGCAACCTGTACATCCATGTCCCCTCTGCAACAGACGCTTCCGGGCCCGGATTGGACTGATCAGCCATCTCCGGATCCACCCCCAGTGAATTCGATGACATTAAATGGTCATCATCGACTCCGATGGACGAACCTTGGTTGTAAAGTTTTACCAATATCAGGCTGTATATATCCATTTTATTGCTTGCAAGTGATGGCAACTATCTGAATTAAAAATAAAGAAAAATTTAGGAGGAATTACATCTTTTATAATGAATGTCATTGGACATAAATTTATGGAAGTTATTGAGGGTGGGTGTGGGAGAAGGGTTAAAAACGTGCTAAATTTGTTTAATTCAAAGATCTTAAAGTAACGTACTTTTCATAACTGAATGACAGTCCTAAAATGTTTTTAAAATGAAAAAGTCTCACCACTGTTTTTAAAGTTCATTTTCTTGGTGCAAAGATGGATAAGACGAAACATGGGAACGTTCGAACAACACTGCAAGCATTTCAATAATGCAGACAAAACGTAAGCAGTCAATATAAGTGGAAAAAAGCAAAAGAAAACCATTTGTAGATTTAATCTCTACTCCTCCTAAACTTCGAGAAAGGTCCTAAGTCGTGTTATAGAGTATCAGCCCGGGGATCTATTTCATTCCAAATAGTATTAGGCTTTTCATTACAACACCAATGCAACAGGACCGGAATGACAATGGTATTGATCTGACCCCCAACAGCAGTCGTCTATAAATCTAAATATCACTACTCATCATAAACAAATGGTGGGATTTGTAATGTGCTTTTCATTAAAACACTAATGCAATATATTCTGACTGTAAGTGGTGAAGATTTGACCACCAGTATATCAGTCATTTAGAACAAGTTTGAAAAGCAAACCCGTGACCTTGGGTTAAAGCCAATTGCCACTGATGACATATCAATACTTGATTGAGCCTATGAACACAATGATATATATATATATATATATATATACATATATATATATATATATATATATATATATATATATATATATATATATATATATATATAAAATCAGTGTCGGCTTGTGAACACGATAACACAAACCCAGATTGTGGATATATGCAATGTATACATTGAATTTGTTTGATTTTGTTTGTTTTGTTTTTTTAAAATATGGATCAAACTTAGTATGTTGGTAGTTCTTAATAGTGCCTGAGACCCTTCAGTTATATTCGAGGTGAAAGGACAGGAAGATATCTTTTTACTGCACCTATCTTGTAAACATAACTCAAACAGAAAGGAAATAGCGTTGGAACCAAACCTGGTATGTTCGATTTGATTAAAAAATATCTGAGATGATTTCAAAGCTCAGCAATTAGACTAAAAGATAAAAGTACGGAAGAAACTTAAATCGCGTGAATTCCTGCAAATTCTTTTTGCTCAGTAGAGCGTCAGTTCATCTGAGGAACTCTTGGTAAAAAAAAAAGGCAAACTCGAACTGCTGCAAGTCTCTACCAATATTTAGAAAATGTTAAAACTTCAAACATATATCAAACATATATACTTTCATATAAAGAGCCTGGGTGAGCTCCCCCCCACCCCCCCGCCATGACTGTCATCACCAAGGTCTGGGCTGGATCAGACACACATCATACATGCATTTACAATAATTTTTGTCACAGTAACAACCTCCTAGTTTAATCAAAGTTTGAGCTTTTCTGGAAAGAGATTCGATACAAGTTTTTCGTTGTCTCCACCCCCACCCATCCCCACCCCAACCCCAATTTTGGCGGTTCAGCAGAAGATATAAGTTTGCACATTATTGTTTCTATCCTTTTCTCAATGATAACAATTACATGTATTTTTGTTCCTGTGATATTTATTATCTATGTTTGCCTACGTCATTGCATGTTTGTGTAGACCCTTCCATCATGACATCAACAGCAGCCATACTGGTATAACCTAGTGACAGACTTTGCTATTGATTTTATAGTGTTTGGTATTTGAAATAAACTTTATGAATCTCAAGGAAATAGTTATGAACCTACAAAACATAAACAGAATACAAAACAGATCTTTTGTTTGTCTGTTGACAAATACTGCAAAGTCTTTCGACCAAGTGCAGGCTTGTTCACCATCCAGATAAATTGGGCAGAATTGTCTATTAGTTACTTCATTCAGACGGGTCTATATGCCTAACTTCCTTTGTATAATTTAAACTCTACACATATAAAACCTTTGGAATTGACTACAGAAAGTTTATAAATGCGTAATTTGATGTTAAAGCTTAAATTAAATCCCTTGAAATCAGGATGGGTGGACTCATCTCGCAATTGCTACTTCCGGTTCAGTACCCACAAATGTAGCCACAGTCTATTGTTAGAGCATTTTGTTTTCCTTTTCTCATTTTGGTGGTGATACAAGAGTTAGATTTAGGCATTTTTATATTGGTTCAAAGGTAATTCTTAAGAATTTGAGCATTATGTCGTGGTTTTCTGTTTGCTATTTGGCGACAGTGCACAGTGAGTAATGACCCACAACGGGTGCTTTGTTGACAGTCCTGCCTCTCAGATGCCGGATACTCAATGACAAGAACTTCACCGTGAGTTCTCCTTTGAGTGTACTTTTGTTTAACATATGATTTATTGGATCGGGAAACAGCGTAAAGTTCAGAGCTAAAAAACAAACGTGGAAAAATGATTGTGATTAGAGTCGCACCCTGAAGGGTCGATGTGTCGAAGTTCATTTGTACAAATGATTAAATGTGTGATGCATTTTCACTACAAACCTGTCTTTGCATGTTTAGTGGTTGTTTTAAAGAAATAGGACATGACAGGGTGAGATGACTTACAGTGTGTCTGTATATACTAGATACCACATACATTACAAATAACATAGTGTAAACCACTGTTTGTTATTGTTATTGTTTGTGTGCGTTTAATATTTTGGTGTTTAATATTCAGTACAGTGATGTCCAATGTCCACATACATGTTAGTAGTATGTGCGTTGCTTGCATTGCACGTGCCTAACATGCAACCGCCGATAACATTAACAAGTTCCCTGTTTCATTGTTCACTCCTCCAACGACTTTTCAGGACTCCACATCAACATTTCTGGGTGCAATAAGTTACTCAATACTTTGTAAATGGTATCGAAGAAAATAACTATTGTACATCAGAATACTACACGGCGCTGGTAAGTTTTTAGTAATTCCATTGTGATAGTTTTATAATGATTCCGCTCCTTATCATTTTGTGAATTGTCCTTGTGTGATAAATTCGTTTCCTTTTAATTATTTATATATTTCATGTGTATATGTTGTAGGTCGTCTTCTTCGTCTTCTGGTGATTCATTTAATCATCACGTCTGATTAAATTCCAAGAACCCACGGAGGCGTAACTTTGTTATTTCTCCCGCTAGAGGTATTACAATGGCGCCAACCGTGGGATCCCGAGGTAGAGGGTCTCGTCTCGGAATTCTGAAAAGAGGAAATGTCAATCTTGTCAGCAGTAACCAGTCGAACCAAATCAAAAGGTTAACCAGCTCTGTTATGCGTCAAACAGAGGTTGTTGAACATAATGGCCATACCTTTGCCGAACGGTTGGGTGGCGTATCGAATGAGGGTACTGTAACTATAAATAACACTATTTTTACAGCACTCATCGATTCGGGATCAATGATTTCTACCATATCTCATAATATATATAATTCCTTGGATGACAGACCGAAATTGTTGCCACTGGATACACTAGGTCTCAAACTAACCACTGCAGATGGTGCCCTACTAAAATATACAGGGTATATTGAGTGTACTGTTACACTCCCAACCTGTTCAACATTATATATCAATGTTCCAATGTTGGTCATCTAGGATACTACTTTTAACGCAGAGTGCTCTGTTATTATCGGTACTAATGTAATTCGCCTCTTAAAGGAATCTATCAGTGATGACATATCTATCCCTCCGGAATGGCGAACTGAATTGTAGCAAAAAGACTATTACCGTAGCCCTTTATAAATTTGCGTAGCCAGAGGTATAGACCATGACATGTCCCAAGTGGTCACTGAAAACCTCGAATACGCGGCCATCGTTACAGCGTGTCCTCTGGTAACACGATTACAACGAACTGGTTCTTGTTGTAAAATTACAGTAAGGGTATGTAATATGACTGGGAAACATATTTCTTTCAGTCCCAAGTCCAGTGTTTGTCAGATTACAGAGGTTGATGCAGTTGATAATCTAACCACTGATCTAAATATGTCCCTACGTGACATACCCTCCCTAGCTGATGATTTAGGAATACATATTGATACTCAGAACCTTATCTCAGCCCAAGTGCTGAAAGTGAAACAGGTCCTAGGTAATTGGACCCATGTGTTTTCTAGAAGTGCCTCTGATATTGGCCTCACTAACCTTGTAACACAATATTGTGTAGGTAGATCCTACGCCCTTTAAGCACGCGTATCGTAGAATTCCACCAGGGTTATATGAAGAGGTGCACCAGCACACAAAAGTAATGCTCCAAGCTGGAATCATTAGAGAATCTGAGTCTCCCTTCTCGTCCAGTGTAGTCTTGATCAGAAAGAAGGACGGGTCGCTTCGTTTCTGTATTGATTGGCGTCAACTTAACGATCGTACCAAATGTGACGCAAATATGTTGCTAAGGTTTGATGATATCGTAGACAGTTTGGTAGGTTCGACCTACTTTTCCAAGCTCGATATCAGATCTGGATACTTGAACGTGGAAATGTAAGACGAGAATAAACAGAAGACTGCTTTCTCTGTAGGCAACGTTTTTTTTTATTGTGTGGAACAGGATCGGATTCGGACTCACCAATGACTCTGCCACCTTCCAACGCTTGATGGAACTGTGTATGGGTGACATACATTTGAGAGAGTGTTTAATCTTTTTGGACGACATCCTGATCTTCTCGAGAACCTTTGAGGAACATATCCAACGCCTCGAAGCCGTTTTCGGAAGACTTGCGGAGCACGAACTAACACTTAAGCCGGCTAAGTGTGAGCTCTTCAAGACTTCTTTTGTTTACCTCTGTCATGTCTTAGCCAATATGGTATTTCCACTGATCCAGGGAAAATCTCAGCGGTGACTGAGTGGCCTACCCATAGGAACGTGAAGGAACTGTGCCAGTTCCTTGGTTTTGCTGGTTTTTTACCGTCGGTACGTTGAACACTATGCCCATATAGTGGAGCCATTGAATGACCTACTTAAAAGACATTCTACCAATGGATCGACCGGTAAGAAGAATGGTAAAAAGAAGAGCAATGCTTGAAAATGGGGTGAATCTCAAAAGCAAGCCTTTAATAACATTAAAGCAATTCTTACATCCCCACCTGTTCTTGCTTATGCAGATTTCACCCTTCCCTTCATATTACACACTGATGCTTTAATCAACGGTCTTTGTGCCGTTCTATATCAGAAGCAAAATGGAGAGGATAGGGTTATTACTTATACTAACAGGGGTCTCAGGCCCTCAGAAAAGCGGTACCCAGCTCATAAGCTGAAGTTCCTGGCACTGACGTGGGCAATCGTAGACAAATTCCACGATTACCTAGTCTCGAATACGTTTATGGTCGTCACAAACTCTAACCCCCTGACCTACGTCACCACCACAGCCAAGTTAGATGCCACAGGGTATCGCTGGTTAGCCTCCCTGGCTAATTTTGATTTTACAATGTTGTATAAAACAGACAAACTCCATACAGACGCTGATGCCCTCAGTAGAAGACCACAGGTCTTTGTTGATATGGTCAAGGCCATAAGCATGGCAGCTGATGAGTCAGTGCCGCTTGCAGAGTGTGTTGTTGATGAGATTTGTCCTCTTTCGGCCGCCGAAGAGGTCAGACCTCAGACTTATCCCACCCCATTCTGTTGGAAGTCTGCTCAAGTAAGTAACGTAGCGTTAGCCAGAGTTGTTGACCTAGTACGAAGTGGTTTCCGCCATAGGGACGAAGCACTCCGTCAAGAGACGTTGGATACGCAGACATACCTGCGAGAATGATCGCCTGTCCCTCGACGAGGATGATATTCTGTATCGAACCGATTCTCTTGGCGGTCAACAAACTAAACAACTAGTCTTGCCCTGGAGTCACTGACAACAGCCCCTGAGAGGCATCCTTGACGATGTAATTCATCAGGGCAAGGACAAGTGTCTGTGGCTTGCAATGCAGCGCATTTACTGGCCCGGATTAGAGAAGGATCTTGAATCTGCCATTGAGTACTGTGCTCGCTGCGTCATGAGAAAGGGATCTATCAAGATTGCCGAGCTAATCTAAATACAGAAAACATGCCCAATGGAGCTGGTTTTGCATGGACTTCTTATTAATTGAAAGGTCTAAGGGTGGCTTCGAGCATATTCTGGTAATCACAGACCATTTCACCAGGTATGCTCAAGCTGTTCCGTGCCTCAGCCAGACGGCCTAGACAACCGCCAAGGCCCTGTATGAACACTTCATAAAGTTTTATCCTTTCCCTGAAAGGCTCCACAGCGGTCAAAGCCGGAGCTTCGATAGTTCAGTGATAAGGGAACTATGCAAGCTAGTGGGAGTAGCCAAGTCTCGTACTACTCCATATCACCCCATGGAGAACAGCTCAGCTGAGCATTTCAACAAACCCTGTTAAAAATTCTTGGTACACTGGAAGCCCACCAGAAATTGGACTGGAAATCGTTCATTGGACCAATCTTCCATTCCTACAATACCATTAAAAGTGATGCAACGGATATTCCTTCCATTTTTTAAATGTTTGGTTGGCTACCCAGGCTGTCTGTCAACGCCTATTTGGGTACCTGTCCTGGAAATGATGGTGGCAAAGATACGGCCTATTACCTGCAGAAACTTGAACAACGCCTGCATTATGCTTACAGGTGTGCTGCTGAAGAGGCCGGGAAACAGGCTACACGTAACGAGAATGTTTAAGACCGAAAGGTTTGAGCCTCCAAACTAGAAGTCAACGACCGCGTATTTCGTCGAGAAAGCTGCATTCCAGGGAAAGCATAAACGTACCGACCGCTGGGAACACCACCCTTATAGTCAAGGAAATTCCTAATCCTGGCATATAAGTCTACAGGGTACAGCGAGAAGATGGCAAAGGAAACCGGAGAACCCTTCACAAGAACCTCTTGCTCCATTTAACTTCCTTCCACCTTTCCCTGGCTCTCCTGGTCCAAAATGTCCCGAAAGACCAAACCTCAGTCAGTCCCAGCAACCCCAGGTTCACATGCTCAAGCCTTGTCCAGCGACTCCGGATCCAGCCCAGAACACTCAGATTCTGAAATGGAAATTTATACCAATTCTCTTCTCATGCCTGACTATAGACCAGATCCCAAGCCCCGGGTTAGCAGACTCAGAAACCCCAAATCAATTCCCCCTGAGACAGTTGGTTCTCTTTTACAGGAAACCAATTTAACTCTTGACCGGAAGTCTGTCTCAGCATGATGTTGTAACCCCCAAAGGAGAGAATGTTCTGACTACCCCTGCATCAGAGACTTCTTCGGCAAATACACAGACAAAGAGTATGAAGGATACCGACCCTCGGTCGGGTGGCGTATCCTCAAGTAATACCCAGCCTCCACCTACCCCAGCACCCAGGAGGTCTAGCAGAGTCAGTAAACCACTGAATAGGTATGGGGAATGGGTGTCGCCTTTAGTCAAGGCATTTGAAGACACGGACCGATTTAAAGCAATTATTTTTATCTAAAACAAAATTCAATTTAATTAATATTGCGTATTATACTATGTTTCCAGTACTTCAGGCTAATTAATAGTTGATATTTCTATTTTATTTCATCTTGATGAAGAAAGGCAACATTCTTCTGTTACATGTATTTTATAGCTAGCATAATACAGTGTAACAATTATATTTGATATCTCAGGTATTATATGAAAGCTGTAAATTTATGGAAAATATTCCTATATTTATAATTCAAGTTTGGAAGTTCAGCATTAATCCCTGTTTGTGGATCAGTTACTATAGAATAGCGAATAAATATGATGGTAGTGATCTTCTGGGGGAGAATTGGGACTATACTACTGTACATTTATACATATATACATGTAGTCTTGTGTGGTGGTGTAGTTGAATGAGGGGTTATTGCCAGACTTGTGATTTTAATTTGATTTTATTGTTAGAATATGATTAATGTCCATTTAACCCAGCCCGGGAGTATGTAAACCACTGTTTGTTAGTGTTATTGTTTGTGTGCATTTAGTATTTTGGTGTTACATATTCAGTACAGTGGTGTCCAATGTCCACATACATGTTGTTATGTTGCACGTATGGTGAGTGAGTAGTATGTGAGTTGCTAGCATTGCACGTGCCTAACATACAACCACCGATTACATTGAGTTCCCTGTTTCATTGTTCACTTCTCCAACGACTTTCCAGGAGTCAACTTCAACATTTCTGGGTACAATAAGTTACTCAATACTTTGTAAATGGTATCGTAGAAAATAACTATTGTACATCAGAATACTACACGGCGCTGGTAAGTTTTTAGTAATTCCATTGTGATAGTTTTATAATAATTCCGCTCCTTATCATGTTGTGAACTGTCCGTGTGTGATAGATTAGTTTCCTTTTAATTATTTATATATTTCATGTGTATATGTTGTAGGTCGTTTCTTCGTCTTCTGGCGATTCATTTAGTCATCACGCCTGATTAAAGGTATTACAATAGCTTTTAAAGCGTTGGTATAAAGCAATTTGATATACCACTCTACGGCTCTATGGCCACAAACTAGGAAACAGAAAAGAAGCAAAACCAAGTTTTGTAAAATTTAACGAACAATTTAATTATTAAAGTGATAAATAAAAAAAGCATGGAGGAACTTACAGTATTATGAAGTGAATCCAAACTAATCCTTATAAAGGTCTATGAAATTCTGAACTGAATGAAACGTTCTTTATAAATTTTGAAACCGGAAATGTATTGGTCCTCCAAGAACCGTGATGTTGTGAAGATGGCATTATTCACAATTCCTTCGAATAATTTTAAACAGTACCAGGATAATATTATAGTCCAAATAATGATCACTTTCTATTTCCATTGAACAGACCAAAAAAATGTTTTTCCTCTCGAATAATATCTAAGTACAACATATGTTACGAGTCTATGCTCTTAAAATGAGTAACATAAAAGAGTGAAAATAAACAAGCTTTGAAAACTTGAACAAATTATTTCACTAGAATACAAGGTGAAAATGGGAATAAAGAACTTAAGGTATTGCAAATTTTAAATCCCATAATAATCCAAGAATTACAGACACAAGTCCTAATTTAAAGTCCTGAATAAAATTTAGTAATTCAAAATAAATCCAAAGCTGAAGATGTGTCTGTGGTAGCTCCTAGAGTGTTGATGTACCAACAGTCATTTGTTGAATCACAGTAATATAATTCCAGGTTTAAATTCACTATACATTCCAGTGAATATCTCTATCCAAAAATTTTATCAGAGCACTTTTGTATTTCCAGAGAAAATAATCACTTGAATTCAATAATTTGAAGAAATAAATTTCCAGCCCGAAATGAAATACTGAACACAACTTCTAACACAGCTTGATTGTGCTAGGTCTAAAGCACAAATTAATTTTCCCTTCAGTGACAAGATTATCTAGTCTTCTACTTGACCTCAGGTCACAATTAACATTTTCTATATAAAAAAACGAACTAATACCTAATGGAAAATAACCTTCTTGAATGATCCTGATGTTTACAAAGTAATTTTTATTAGAAACCAGAATCTGGATTATGTAATTTTAGGACCGTCGCTATCAAAACTTAGAATCTTGTTTTCGGGGTGCTCGTCCTTCCAGGCTTCTAAACAGTCTCCTTCGATGGTTGGTTGAGGATGATGAGGGCGATCGATGTAAATGCAACTGTCCGTGTCAAAATACAGGACGCGATCTCCTAACAGGTGCAAGGCTTCATCCAATTTTAAGCGGTCATGGGCTATCCCGCAGGCCCCATTGATAACATTTCCAAAGGAGTCGGCCTGTACAAACTCTAGTTCTTCCTCGTAATTCACTATGATCAGATTTTGGCGAACGACGTCCACGTTTTTCATATATTTTGTTTTGTTGCGAATCATCTGGAAGTAGGGGGAGGGCTCTTTCTAGTACAACGTGTTGGGTAAACACGGTCGTTGTGCCATTTTACCCATAAGCAATTCAACCTTACTTTGGCAAAACGATCGCCTTCCTTCGTTTTTCTCGACGTGGTCTAAAGTGATGACCTCCTTGGATAAGCATTCCTCTTTGAATTTCACTTGGTATTCGGGAGTCTGGCACCAGGAAGGATAGCCTCTGGCTTCTTGCTTGAGTTTCAAAAAAGTCATCGACGTAGCCGGAGAAAATGCCTTTCTGAGTTGTCGTCGTCCGTTTGGTACTGTTCTGTCTTGGGAAAGTGGTAAATTTCGTACACTTCTAACAGTTGGTATCCCAGTTCCAGAGCTCGAAACAATTCCACGCTGACCCACGTTCCTGCCAATGCGCGTTCTTCCTGAGTATGATGACAAGGTTGATCTTGGTTACAAATTTCCGCACACGTGCGACACAAAGAAAACATGAGTTTATTCTTGGCAATGGTAAGGTAAAACGGGATGGAGCAAGTCGGCGGGAGGCAAGACTTTGCATTAATCAGTCCTTCGTATTGTCGAATGTTTTTCACGTCGATGTGTTCCGTCAAGAACTGTGGGTGTTCTGCTTGAAAGTGATGATATTTGCACATCTAAGGATACAGCAAACATACGTCCAGGTATTTGATTTGTTCTCCTTTCTCTTCGTCTGCGTGGTACATCAAGCATGTGGCATTCGTTCGTCCTCCAAACAAACTATCCCGTGGGTCGAGAGGGTTTACCAGGTGATAACTTTCCAAGATGCGCTTAAATTCGGGATAGGTTGTCAAATGGCGGTCGTAACCGTTTTCCCACATTTCAATGACTTGGTATCCTTGCTGTTCTAACTTCAAACGTCGTTGACAAGTGTTCTTGTACAAGTCTTCGATGCTACGCCCTGAGAATAGGTTTTTAGTGTCACGTTGCGAATAACAGATCGGATATCCGTGAAAAAAGCATCCATTAAACTCGTGGACTATCTTGGAGTCTTCTAAGTCCCAGCCAGCCACTGAATATGCCCCAATGGTCTTTTCGCCTCCTCCGTTTCGGGCATGTTGGATCCATTTATCTTCCTTTTCGCACAAGTAATGTAGCCAGCGCAGAGATATGACCGAGTATCGACGTTTGATGAAGTCCGTAGTTTGAGGGCACATGACGGTCAGGGTCTTCTCGGGCATGAATCGCTTGCGGTACACAAGGGGCACGCTTTTGAAATGGTACAGGCTTCTTTCAATGAATCGATCCCTCCGTGCTCCATAAACAGCTCTCTAAATTTTCCAGAGCAACGCCGTAAAATATCCATGTCGTGGCGACAAAAGCTTTAACATTTCTTTCTAAAAGTCGAAAGGGTCCGAAGTGTGAGTTTGGTACCAAGCGTAGAATGCTTCTCGTTGTTCGATGTGCATGTTGTCGGGGTCGTGGTAGTGAGCGTCAGGCAAATGTGACAGGACGGCGTGTTGATTGGCTTCGGTATTTTAAAAAAGTGCGGAAAATATCCTTTGGCCATTTCTGTCATTCCAAATATTTTAGGCATTCGACTCAAAGGCATGGCTAAATAACTCATGGAATCTTTAAACTGTACTTGTTGAACTTGCACGTAGATGATTTTGGCTTCGTTCAAGGTGGCTTTGGCGCAGTCGGTGCTTTGTTCTGTATAGTATGTCAGAACAAATTGTCCATCGTATCCTGAGAAATTGTGAGCCATCACCGTGGCATAGCGATGACAATTTCTGTAACGTTCGATGTCCTCTTGACTCCACGTGCCGTCGATAGGGTGCAAGATCTATCGGATAAAATCGGCCAGCGTGTTCGGTCCTCGAAAGATTTTCTCACGTCCTCTTGGAATCTTGCTACAGTGTGGGCAATGAAAAAAGAGAGGCTTCTGGATGCACCTCTTGCACCCTTGATGAGCCACGCAGAAATTAGGAATGTGAATGCCGGTCTCTTGCATACATTCGAAATCGAAAAAGATGAAATTACATTTCTTTTTGTCATTCTCTTCCTCCTGTTTCGATTGGTATTTTTGAATGTAGCATTAATGTTCCAAGTCCACGATTTGGCGACAAATGTGACATTGTTTCTTTCATCGACAAACGTGCACCTTGGCCACTATTGGTACGTATGACTTGCCGGTAATTAGAGCACACTCTCAGCAGTTGGCAAGCACTTTTCCGCTGTGAACCTTGCGTCATGAGATGTTGTTAGTAACACGTAGGGCTCACAAAAGTTCGCTGACAAAACGAGCAATGTATTCTTGTCGTTCGTGATGACAAGGTATAGACGCTAAACAAAACCAATATTTCGGTCCGCAATGAAGGTGTTGCTCCTGATTGTTATACCCATAGTCAAATTTCTCGCAATAATACTGTATCCGAGGAACGTTTTGATACTGGTAATGGCATCGAAATGTTTTTCTTCATGATAGACGTGAATGTATTTCCATCTGGGAAATCGTTACCTCGAAACAAGAGTTCCGCGCACTTCTTGAGGGTGAACTTTCAACGTGTAGCGTGGAGCCAAGATGTCATGCAGTTTGTCTTTTGTTAATTTCAGGGATTCCGCAGGTTGTGTCTTTGGATAGGCCAGCTTGCTGTAACATGAGCTCGGCTTCACTTCGTTGTTTGGCTCGGCACGATTTTGGAATGTTCTGCCAGGCTCTTTTCCATTCTGCCGTGTCGTTCTTGTCGGTGTATGTTCGTCCCACGACGATGGCCCGAGATAAACTCATTTTGTCTTGAGTGTTGATTCGGACGATGCTCTGTTTGGTACTGCGAAGGTCGTCCACTAATGAGTTTTCTGCGTTGTCCGTCCCCTTTCGGAGGAGAAACGTGGGTCATTGGTGATGTGAAATTGGTCCTTGGATTGTTGAACGTGTTGAATTTTGTCGATGACTTTGGAAGGTGTCAGTTCTGCAGGGCTGCTGAACTCGATCCAGATGGGCGACTTGAAACTTTCGTGATAATTGGAAAAACTCTACCGTGTAAGTGCAAGCCGTGGTTATAAATTTTCTGGAGGAGCGTTTTTCCATCTTTCGAACGTGTTAATACTTTCTCAGGTGTTACTAGTTGACTTTCTTTGGAAGTAGACTCTCTGGGTCTGGATGCAGACGTGGAAGGTGTTGATTCAGGCTCACTCATGTCGTCTTCGAAATCGCTGGCATGAATTTGAACCAAGACATCAGCTACTGTGCGAGGCGATGTGTCACGTTGTGGCCTCTTACTTTCTTCTCCTTTCTCATGGAAATCGTTCGATCGCTTCATCTTGATTGTAAAATGTCAAATGACTAGATTTTAAAAGCCACTCTCCCCTAATAGAGGATTAGGTTAGTGTCTTCCCTCAGAGTATTCATTCCACTCTCAAACGATCAAGATGGAAGAGCCAACACAGATAGAGCTTCCAATCAAAGCTGTACTAGGCGTCATACGAAGGTTTACTTCAGCGTAGGCGTCGGACTACTTCCCCTCCTTTCGAGATAAGTCAGAAGAAAGGACATTGGGCAACAGACTATCCACAACTTCAAAGCAATACAAGCGTCAAGAGAGACAAAGGTCAAGATACCTGTCATTATTGCCAGGAGAAAGGACATTGGTCTTCAGGCTGCCCTAATAAAAAAGAGAATTGATCAAAGAAAGAAGAGGAGAGGGCTTCCGAATGTAAAGAAGAACCCTTCGAAAAGGATGAAGAACCCATACCTGTCCAGAAAGATAAGAAAAGAACACAAGAAGAAGAAAGTGAAGAAGAGGAAAACCTGTGGCCGTACGAAATTCAAAGGATGGAAAAAGAAAGATTAAAAAAAAGGAAGCAAATGAATTTTTGGTGATGTGTTGTGAAATTTGATTGTAACTTCTGCAATAAAATATACCAGAAAGAAAACGTAAGTGTCACTTGGTTTTGATTTTTTATAATAATAAGGACCTACACTCACGCACTCACATACGTACATCATTCATTCTATCATCATGGGTAAAAAGGGATTTAAGTTTTACTTGATTTGGCAAACTTTGAGTGGTCACTCTTTTCCTCAGAAGTGAGTGGCCCTGAAAAGGACCGTTGGGTGTTTGTTTCTTTAACAAAATCAGGAACGGGAGACAATGAGCTTTAACTGCCTTATACCCTTGCCACGACCAAGTCCTACTTCTTCAGCTGCTACTATAAATGATTTGCTGCTTCTACTGCTGGTAACTCGGGAGTAGTCGGCGTAGAGGGAGTGCTGAATGGAGTGGAATGTTTGGCTCGGAAAGGTCTTGATCTCTTGAGTCGAGTTAAAGAAGTCTGATACATTTGCCTCAGACACCTCAACTCTGCCAGAATGTCTAATAGCACGGTGACCGTTTGACATTCACTGTCCTTCTCTTCTTGGCACTTTATCTTCTCTTATACTTCCCCTCGCTTCATTCTTTCCTCTTCTTTTAGCTGTTGCTGTTGAATGATAAAGGATTGTTCAGCTTCTTTCTACTGTTGTAAAAATTTCTCCAATTATTCTTTCTGCTTCTGTCTAAACCCCCAACTTGAGGTAAGGAAGGAGATGGTGGTGAAGGTGCTGGTACCGGTACAAATTCTTTCGAAGAGAAAAGAAAATGGACTAAATGCCAATTAAAATAATTCTCTTCTGGAAGCATCACCGTGGTTGCTTTGGCAGCCGCTATGCCATCCCTCGTCGTCGTCATTGCAGGCGTACCCCAATTAATCGACTTCTTAGTTTCTTCGAACTATGTCGCATCGATTCATTGTTCACAGAAGATAGCGCACCTATATAGGGTATGTGACGTCACACGTAGCTCTCTTCTGATTAGAAGAGAGACTCCACGCTCTAAATTTTGTAATGCGCGTTTGGTCTGGTGATAGAGGTCAAATCCGTTTCGATCCGTTCTTAAACTATAAATATCCGCGGCTAATGCACTTCATTCAATTTACCTGTTATGATGACAAGATGTAGACTAACGTGGAGTCGGGGATACTGTTCAGCCCGGACTATCTCATGTATCTACCATCATCATGGGCTATCACGAAGATCAGATACGGCTTTTGGAAACGAAGGATCTATGTGGAGAGGCAAGGCTGTCTGAGGTATCTTGATATATGGTCCGGATGTCAGACAGAGTTTGAGGAAGATGTTGTTGTTGTTGTTGTTGTTATAGGGCTTAATGCCATTTTTCAGCACACGATAGGCTATACATGGCGGCCAGTATTAATGGTGGAGGAAGAAACCGGGAAATCCCCGGAAAGAACCACCGACCCATGAGAAGCTACTGGCAAGCTTTCTCACATATCCACATTCGCTGAATGTTTGAGGAGGAGAAGACAGATGTGATACGTCATATGCTAACTCCTTTGTGTTAATAAAAGCCCAACGTCCATTTTCAGGGCCACTCCATTGCTTTGAAAAGATTTACTCCATTGCCAATATTTTTTTTTTTGTCTTTATGTTGTATAGGTGTTTGTTTGTTTGTGATTGTCTGTTTTATTTATCCCTATAAAACCCCATGACGTCACTCCTGTTTCATTTTCCTTGTTCCTATACTACCCCACAATGTTCAATTCACCTTGTCCCTCGATAAGCCCACCATGTTAAAGTCCTCTTGTCCCTTGATAGGCCTACCATGTTCAATTCCCCTTGTCCCTCGATAGGTCCACTATGTTCAAGTCCCTTTGTACCTCGATTGCCCCACCATGTTAATTTCCATATGTCCCTCCATCGCCCCCATATACTACTAATGTAGAATATACTCAAATGAAGTTATAAATCCAAATTCCAAATAATGTGGTGTCGTATGAAATGATTTAAAGAACCAAACGGAATGATGAATCTAGGTTCCAAATGACGTGGTATTAAATGAAACGATGTAGTATGAAATGAAATGATGTAACCCAACACATGAAATGATTAGGTCAGATTACAAACGACGTGGTATTAAATGAAATTACTTATTAAGAAATTAAATGATTTAAAGATCAAAACGGAATGATGAAACCTGCTTCCAAATGACGTGGTAATAAATAAAATGATGTAGTCTAAAACGAAATGATTTAACCCAACAAATGAAATGATTCAGATACCAAATGATTTGGTATTAAATGAAATGATTAAACAACAAAACCGAATGAAGTAAGATGGGGCGGTGGTGTACTGAACAGTATGGCAAACTTCACAAGTTCCGGTGTTTTCTCAAAACAGATCACTTCTATCTTGGCATTACGGGATGGCGGTCTGCATGCAAGATTTACTTGCCTCCGAAATTGATGAGATTGACAGCAAGTAACTCTTTACACCTCCGAAAC
Organism: Megalonaias nervosa; assembly: GCA_016617855.1. NCBI lineage: Eukaryota > Metazoa > Mollusca > Bivalvia > Unionida > Unionidae > Megalonaias > Megalonaias nervosa. The sequence goes on along the minus strand of JAECUM010009720.1, from coordinate 43,712 downwards.
TAAATATTTGCAACGGACGTGCTGCAAAAAGCAAGCGCAATATTACGTTTTGCAAAGACACGAGTTCACACATTTTTACCAAGATTTTTTACTTTAAATTACTATCAAGGCATATATTAGGATGACCTTCGAGAGTCCTGAAAATAAACAAAGTAGTGGGACCAAGTGTTTGGAAATAATTTGTTGCTGATCTTAACATACATACGTGTCTGCAGAGCTGGTCGGTGTAGGGCATAGTAAATCTCCAGATAGCAGAGTCACTTATTTAGCGACTATGACGCAGAGTGAGCAGTTACGTTTGAATAGCATAATGGGAGTCGAAATACATAATTCACTACAAAACTTCTGAAAGCTGCATTTTCATTGGCTAATTCAAAGGTCACCAGAACATGACCCCTAAGCAGTCGCTTGTCAGATCTTCACGTATGACAGTGGTGTCTTATTTTAATCACATTGCCTGTAGTCAATCTTACAATCTTAACTGACCGCTCATGTGGCCTAGTGGTTACAGTGTCCGCCTTGGATGCGGGAGGTTGTGGGTTCGAACCCCGGCCGAGTCATACCAAAAGACTTACAAAAATGGTACTAACAGCTGCCTCGCTTGGCGCTCAGCATTAAGAGGTTAGTGTTAGGACTGGTCGGCCTGGTGTCAGGATAATGTGACTGGGTGGGATATCATGCTACATGTCTGCGGCATGATGCCCCAGTGCTTTGACATCACTTTAAACTGCCACACTGCAGACATCGTAGCGATACGACTGAAAAATTGTTAAAAGCTACGTTAAAAAACCAAATCACACACACACACACACACACACACACACAATCTTAACTCCGTTCAAATGGCAAATATGTATTCGAATGTGATATATTCATATATAGTATGTAAGCTGTATCTTTGATACAACACTCGTATAACTTTTTAATTTAAACGAAACCCGGCAAGCATAATTTCCTTTTAATGAAAAATATATACATCTCGAGCTATTGATAACTTGGAACTGACGTCGTCACTGGCATTCACCAAACCAAACACCTCTATCTGACTCATTCGAGTAGGTGATTGACTATGTTTTTATTCTTTTAGACCTTTGTGTTTGATAGCGAAGAAAATCTACTAGCCTGCCATATGTTGCTTTAAAACTAAATATTTATAACTAATAACATGTTCAGATGTATTACCAAAATTTTGAGAAATTCTATGATGACGAACGAAATTATACTCTTGTAAGCCAAGATGAAGCGTAAGACACGAATAAACCAAATGTTTTCACTTACCAGATACGGTCGTCAAACGTAATTTAGCCCGTATGTAAAAATTATCAATATCAATGATACAGCGTACATAAGTAATTTTTTTTAAAAAATTAATATCATTGATATAGTGTACATTTGTGTGTGTGTGTGTGTGTGTGTGTGTGTTTATATTTATATATATATATATATATATATATATATATATATATATATATATATATATATGAAACACACGCACAGAGCGAGATATATTTATGATTTTGCCAACTCTTTCACTGAATTAGCTCCACCACCCCAACCTTAAAACCAGTTCCATTAAAGACGCATTTAAATAATTTTCTTTTTAGTTTGACAAAGATTTTCATACTTTAAAATCTGCCGAACTCTGAATTTTGCCACCCCGCGCAAAAGCCTCGTCCGCAAAAAAAAAAAAAAAATTAAAAAAAAAAAATTAAACACTGCCGTCACTGAGTACACAGACATGTACGTACTCACCTCAGAAAAATATCATACTTCATTAGTATCCAAGCTCCATGTCTTATTAATTACCCGGTAATGATTTAATTAATTAAATGTGTTTGGCTTCTTTTTATTTTTAAAGTCGTGGAAAAATTCATAGGTATGAAGTTAGCATCAATGAACTGGCTGCTAAAAACTACCTATTTCTGGCACTGTGGCTAACGAACCTTAATCCCTATACACGTACATAATATTTGTTCCTATCCCTATACACGTACATAATATTTGTGCCTTCCCCTATTCAGTTTGAGCTGTCATAACTGTTTATTTTATTAGCTAACGGTCGCCAATCCATTGCATTTGACAAGAATTAATCGTCAACGCTATTTCGGAAAAAATGAACTCGTCCAGTAGTCATACCTATGTTCTACTCCCCAGGCCATACATTCTCATGTAATATTTATCTTGTACATTTACACAGTCATTTGTACCTGTCAAACTCTGATTGTCTCGACTCTGATGTGATCCATTGTCGATAAATAGCGAGACACCTGCCACACCTCAGTTGAGAGTGGTATGTCCGGGACAACGAACGAGTAAACTGCGACAAAGTTGAGAAGTTCTTGCCAGACGATTACACTCAGATCGGGAAAGAAGTGTTGTAATAAGTGATTTAAAATGAGAGTGATTCCATGTTTGGCGATCTTGATCGCCTTTATTTGTTTAATCGAGTCAAAGAAACATAACAAAAAGGATGAACTTTCCAAAGATGTGAAGAAACCAAGTGCAGTTCCCTTCCATAAGGGATTTAAGTACGATAGACGAGGTCACCGAAAACATCCACATCCTAAACAGGTAATGTCGTATCCTTTTACACAGTTACATCTTTAATACGTTATCTTGTTATTGCACAAAATATTATTTATTACTTAATTTAAGTTAACACTGTTAGAGCTTGTTTCGATAAGTTTTTAGTTTGTTTCATGTTATTGGCAGGTGGGGGGGGACACATTTTAAACCTATGCTTGCACAGGTGGGCTGTTGTAGATTCACCTCTGGACGAACTGTAAATATAGATGTGACTCCATGTTAACTCGCGATTATAATGTGATCATGGGATTGGCCGTAACTTTACATTCCAATATTTTAAGGGAAATTGGTTTTAGAAATAAGATACACCAAGGTATAGACAATTTATTGGCTATTATCCATACATAGATGAATAGCTGTTTCAAATAATGCATGATAAGACGAAAAATTATTTGTTTCCTATTGCGCTGGTTTTAAAATAAGGGTAGCTAGGTAGGTAGTTATGTTCTTAAAATAAAAAAAAAAATAAAACCTATGTATACTCTAATGATTAGTAAGTATAATGTACTCCATTCTTCAAGTACTGTGCAAAACTGGCTCAATTAGATGTACATATCAATTTCGAGAATTATATTTTTTTTTAATTTAATTTTTTTTTTACTCATGGGGAAAAAGTGCTAGGGTCGGCAACAAAACCAGGGATGGTCGGCAGACCGGAAAAGCGCAATTTTTTTTGGTGTGGGCTTAACAAGTTTGGAATGCATCAAAGGGGAACATAAATCAGTATGATGGAACATGCATGCTTCTATGTGTGTATGTTAGTCCTACAAGTAAGACACATCACCCGATAATTTTGTTCAAGGGGTTGATGGCCCTTAAACAAAAACATGTGCTATGTCTTACATTGTAGGACTAGTGTGTATGTTTGCAACTGAATTTAATTCAACTATAATAGACAATATACAATATGAGAAAATAAAAAGAATTAAATGAAATGATTCTGGTATTTGGTGGTAAGGACATGGGGTGTAACTGGCTAGCTGTAATGGGCAGTATTTTGTGATTTTGAGAATAAATGGTGTGTGTATATATGTATATATATATATATATATATATATATATATATATATATATATATATATATATACAGTGAAACCTGTCTTGAAAGACTACTGCTATGTGAGACCACCTGTCTTGAGAGAACATATTTTCAGTGCACAAATTTAATGATTATATAGCATTGTGACCTGTTATGAGAGACCACATGTCTTGAGTGACCATAATTTTATGGCAGAAAGGGTGGTCTTTCAAGACAGGTTCTACTGTATATATATATATATGTATATACTTTTATATATATATATATATATATATATATATATATATATATATATATATATATAGTATATATTATATTGAACCCATCTTACTGTTAATATGTCCTCAAATTTTAAAATTATACCCGGTAGGTTTTATATACAGGGCTGAGACAGAGCAAAAATACATACAGTGACTTCTTTACTATCAGATATGAACAGCAAGTTAGACAACACTCCCATCGGTAGAATTTGGCTTGGTTTCACAGATTCTTTTAGTCTGACTCAGTAGTTTATGAACCAACAATGGTTACAGGTACCTCAAACACTGCATTAGATCATGTTGATACTAGTGCAGAAGAAAATGTCAGAAAGGTAAACATTCCAAAATATAGACTAAGTGATCACCTAATTTTGTTTGATTGTAAAAAAAAAATCGACAACAGTGGGTATCACAAAACAATAACATATAGATCTTTTAAAAGTTTTGATTGTGATAGTTTGTAAATGATTCACAAAAAGTGCCTTAGAATGGGATTAAAGTTTTAAAAGATGTAAGTTTTAGAAATTATATTAGATTTGTGGTAAGAGATTTTCTTTGATGTTGTTAATAAAACATGGTCCAATCAAAACTAACAGAATAAACTGTAAGATTTTATCGCATCTGGAAATCTGGATGCAGTAAGAGGACAAGATCAAATGAAGGCTTATGGGCCAGATCTCAGATATTGAAAATGTAGAAACTAGGTAACTAGATTGCTGTATGTACTTGCTTATAAGTCAAGTCCAGCTGCAAATTGCACAGACCCAGATCTGCCATTGCATCATGCATTGGCAAATCTGAGTCTGTGTAGTTTGTTTAGAAGTAATCAGTTGAACAAACAACATAGACCTAGATCTGCAGGCACATTATGCTATCGCAGATCAGGATCTTTGTTGTTTGCAGTCTGACTTGTCTCATAAGTGAGTATAGGTGGTATATAGAAGGCAAAAATGTGGCATCAAAAATATTTAAGAAGACAGAGAAAAGCCCCAAAACCATCTGGAAAATTTAGATAGGTCACAACCTATGATAAAATAATTAGTCTAAATATAATGCTGATGAAATGGCAAACATTTTTAATGATTTTTAATGATTTTAGTTTGCAAATATTGCATCCAAAATAAAATGACTTAAAGTTTATTATTTTGAAGAACTAAAGTGTTACTATACAGTGAAAATTTCTATAAAACTGAATGTTTAAATACCAACTATATGTTCAGTTACTGCCAGAAATGTAAAAATTCTCAAAGCAAACAGAGAACTAGTCATAAACAGTTTTCATTACTCTGGCTAGTTACTTAAGACTTAAAGAGACTCCTTTCATTGCTGCATTTCCGACTAAAACAATAATTGTCCTCTGTAATTCAACCCTCTTATTTTCCAAACTTATTTTTGTAATGTGTGTGCAAGTTTGTTTACTTGTAAATGCTAACTTAGAGAGAGAGAGAGAGAGAGAGAGAGAGAGAGAGAGAGAGAGAGAGAGAGAGAGAGAGAGAGAGAGAATATATAGACAAGTATACTTTGCCTTTATATAAGTAATGGTACTTCATAAATTTAACATATAGTAGAGGGCCTCAAGGGAGAGTAATTGCATTTAACAGAGGTACTGATTTGAAAAAAGACATTATTATTATTATTATTGTTGTTTAACTTGATGTACAAATTCCCTTTTTTAGAATTCAGTTTCTGGCATATTTATTGTTTTATAGATAGATTATGAATTATTAAGACTGGAAACATCCTGTTGTTGGCATCTTGATTAAAAGGTGACATGACCTATTTTTCCTGCACAAGCAGTTTTTTTTAGGTAATATGGCCACATGGTAATTAAAGGTCAAATGACATAGTCTTGCAGCCATAGTCCCACCATCAACATTTACTTGTTACCGCTCAAGTGGCCATGTTTTTGATCCAGTTTGAATCTTGCTTGAAATGTGGGTTTATTCATCAATAATCTTAGATGAATTGGATAAAAGATGAGATTCATGAGGTATCTTGTATCTGATTGGTTGAGCTTGTTACCACCCATTTCTGATCCAATTTCTATAAAACTTGGAGTATGGGAATATATCATCAAAATCTCAGGGGAATGAATTTAGTAATAAGCAAGATCCATGCATATTAATGAGGTGATCTTGTATCTGATTGGCTGAATTTGTTACCACTCAGGGAGCCTTATTTAAGATTCAGGTTTGAACAGATTTGGAATATTGGGTTTACTTCCTTAAGTTTTTGATGGAGTTGTTTATCTTGACTTTTTTACCTTTTATCTTGTAGTAATTAATGTTTATGTTTACTTGGAAGGGTTTATCTTCCTTAATTTTTTGGTGGAGATCTTCATACACTTGTTTTTGCATTTTTAGAATTTTTCCTTTGATTGGCATCATACAGCCATTTTGTGTTGATACTCCATTAAACCCTAATACATTATATGTATGTATGTATGTATGTATGTATGTATGTATGTATGTATGTATGTATGTATGCATCAGTGTATCTATGTATCTATGCCACATCACATTAATGGCAATATGGTGCCAGTATAAAAATAAAGTTTACAGTATGTGAAAATAAGAATTGTACAAACTTTACTTAAAATATATAGTCATTTATATAATAGAAAAAGTCTTTCTCTCTCTCGTTTCTGCCAACAGGCAAGCATGTTGCAAGCTTGAGCATGCCTGAACTGAATTTGGGCTCGTCCAGGCCATCATGCAGGTGGATTTGTCCAGCCCAGCATGTTATAATATTTCACATCCAGTTTCAATAAAATTTAGAAAATGGATTTATTTCATAAAGATCTGGATCATTTTGATTATGACCAAGAGACTGGGCCCCAAGTGGCCGAGTGGTCTAAAGCGCTCACCATTATGGATCACTGCCATCTCACCTCTGTCTGCGTGGGTTCGGCCAATGTGGGTATGTGCAAAAGCTTGCTAGTAGCTTCTCATGGGTTGGTGGTTCTTTCCTGGGTTTTCCTGGGTTCTTCCTCCACCATTTATACTAGCCACCATGTATAGCGTATCTTCTGCTGAAAAATGGCGTCAAGCTCTTCAGCAACAACAACATGACCAATAGACTATGTATATTGTCGATGGAAAATGGATTTATTTCATAAAGATCTGGACAATTTTGATTACCTATGACCTAGAGACTATGTATATTGTCTATGCCTTTTTGCATTCGAAATAATTTATATCAGCCTTATAATAGTAAGAGAGTTAAAATTGACATGGTATATACAGTTTGGGAGATAGTTTGCATACATTTGTGTTATTGAAATACATACTACAAAATGTCTGCCTAATTAAATGGTCCACTGTTAAGTTATGTAAACCATGTGAGCAATATCAGACCCACATGGGCCCTTTTCTTCACATAATAGTTTCATTACGGCTAAATCTTCAGTTTCATCATAGCCTAGCTGAAGCTTTAGACATCCAGGCTACATTGACCTTTATTTCTAGAATTTGGTTTTAGAAAAGCTGTACATTTCAATCCACTGCAAACAGAAAGATAAAAAAAACTCCCATGAAATGACTTTGCAGAATTATCATTACAAAGTTGACCAATATTACAAGAAAGCATTCTGATATAGACTCCTAGGTTTATACAAATGATCCTGTTCCACCATCAAATATGGCTTTCCATTTCTCAGAAATGGATGTAGAATAGTAGACTATACGCATATGCTCATGAATGGAACTAGACCATAAGCCCCCCCCCCCCCTTCCCAGATATGTTTCCTATTGCACTGGTTTTAGAATTAGGGTAGGCGGTTTTATTTTTAAACATTATATATATATTTTATGTGATATTTGTGATTTGTTTTTCTTTTAATTTTTTTTTTTTAACCATGGGGGAAAAAAGTGCTATGGTCAGCAGTGAGAAATGGATGGTCGGTCGACCAGAAACACATTTTTTTGCCTTCCATTCTATTATATCATTTTTAATTGGGAATTCCTTATAAATTTTTTCATGCAAAATTTACTTCCTTAGGTACCCTACTTATAAAAGAGGAATAACTTACTTATTTAAAAACTTATTGTTATCAAAATATTTGCTTTATTGCCATGAACGATTTTTTCATTTTTACTGAACTTAGAATATAGTTATTTATTTCCCTTTAAATCATTTAAAATTGATTTCAGTCGATGTTTCAGCACAGTTGTTGCCATATTACAGATGCACACACAGACAGAAGTTTCCTTTTAACGGTTTGAATAGTCTTGTGATGTACATGATCTGGTGTTGCCCAAAAGGTCAGCTGTAGAATAATGTCTCTGTTAAACACAAGTGACAACTTCCTATCACAGTTCTTTGAACAGAGGTGACTTGTCAATCATTGGGTTGACACTTTCTGTGTTTGATGTGCCACAGTGGTACTTTAGAGGTAGGAGCTTCATCTTTATCTTCAAGGAACATCTGTCACTTTGACTGTATAACTGTGTAACTGTACTACACATGCACAGGTGACAGATTGGAAACTGAAATAAATTTGTCCAACACTTTTTTTCCACCAGAATTTTGGCCAATTAATATTTAGATTAATAATTATTCTTGATTGTATCCACACACAAAAAGGTGCATGCTGGAGGTGGGGTGGGTTGCCACAGGTGTATATTAGTATGTTAGTTGAATATGTACAGTAGTTTTGGTAGACCTAATCATCGTCTCGGGGAAACTTGGTATGTATTACATGTGCCTTCTTGTCAAAGCACATTGTACCTGAAGAATAACACCCTCAGGCAGTGTTTTGTGAAGAACAAAAGGCTTCAAGTTATCCTTCAAATATAGCTGTGATAATATATTACTAGAGTTATGCATAAACTGGTATAGAGGTATTATTGAAAACTTTGAAACAGTAAGCTGGTTGTTAAATAAAAATCACAAATTGGCCTATTTATAGTAACTCATTATATATGTAGTCAGGAACAATTCATTTGGGAGCCACGGTGGCTTACTGGTTAGTGTGTCTGACTTGTGACTGCAGTGGGCACAGGTTCCTATCCTACCATCAGATCAGCCTCCTTCAGCTATCATGGGGTGTCCTTGGGCAAGGGACTTTACTCCAATTGCCTCGGCACTAAAAAACCTACTTGTTTTGCTGGGTCTTAAAGCACCAAACCAAACCAAAACAATTCATTTGTCCATTCATTCATTGATTCATTCATTTTGATAATTACCAGGGACTGAGGCTAACACACATGTAGTACATTAGTCTAGGATGCTGACAGATTCATAGATATGCTGTTTTACTGTGAAAGAATTTTCAGAAATTTTTGGTGATGATGATGTGGTCATCTCCCAAAAATATGAATTTAGAATTTGAACATCAGCATAATAAAAGGGACATTTTCTAACAAATCTGAGAACAAAACAAAATTTCATGTTTTAATTTTTACTGGAATGACTTAGAGAGCCAATCACAAAAAGGCAAATATATATTTGTACACAGTTTAATTCTGTCAGTACTTGTAGATTGCAGAGTTTTTTTTGACGTGAAGACACCAATACCTTAGCTTATGACATATATGTAGGTGCGTAGTGATTTCATCTCATCTGTAAATCATATATCACCATTCCATACCAAAACCAAATAAAGAACTCTTTAAGAAATGTTTTCAGTATTCAAGATCACTAATTTGGAACAGAATCCCAAAGGAAATTAGAGAAAGTACAAGTATAATGCATTTAATTATAATCTAATTCAATGGATTATTGTGGAAGCTGTTTGATTTGACAAATACATTACAACTTAAAAGTATAAATTCACTAACCCTCCACTTTGGTTGTCTCAGTTTTTGTGCTGTATATGCAAAATGTACCTAGTTGGAGCATGTTAATTCAAATTAAGATTATTATGACAATATATAAATGTAGCTTAATATAGTTAATGCATTTTAATTTTTTAATTGTGTGTTTGTGTGTGTGTGTGTGGAACTATATACATGTCGTCTAAATGTAAATATGCATATAATAGAGGGTCACAAGGAGGATTAATTCTATGCAACTAACTGTGTAATGCTCTTTGAATAAAGTCACTATTATTATTATTGACTGCTCCGGTGGCCTAGTGGTTAGAGCATCCGCCTCGGATTCAGGAGGTCATGGGTTCGATCCCGGGCTGAGTCATACCAAAGAGCTATAAAAATGGTACTAACATCTGCCTTGCTTGGCACCCAGCATTAAGAGGTTAGTGTTAGGACTGGTCGGTCTGGTGTCAGGATAGTGTGACTGGGTGGGACATCATGCTACATGTCTGCGGCATGATGTCCCACTGCTAGACATCACTATAAACTGCCACACTGCAGACATCGTAGCAATATGACTGAAAAATTGTTAAAGCTATGTTAAAAATCCAAATCACACACACACACTATTATTATTATTATTATTATTATTATTATTATTACTATTATTATATATTGTAAATATTTTTCATGCCGTGGGCATTATTTAGTGCAGCAAAGATTAAAATACACCAGTATTCATCCCTGATATAGAAAAGGCAAGCTTTAAAGCCCTAACAGGTCAAAAAGTGGTTAAAAGGAGAACTGTTCTTGAATTAGATGAAATTGAAGCATTATGGATTTAAGTCAATGATTTGAATGAAAAGCATTTCTTGGTTGCTGTTCATTTATAGATCCCCATCTGTAAAAATAGTTTTGAAGGAAGAAAGGCAGCTGGATAAAGTGATTGATGAACAGAAAGAAATTTATATCCTAGGTGACTTTGGCATATCTAATGAATGTTTAGAGAAATCAGAATTGGTCCACTTTCATCTGTGGACATTTGGCATTAACCAACTTGTGGCTAAACCTGCATGAGAAACTGACCAATCAGAAAAGTGGACCACATCCATATGACAGTGCGGGAAAATGTGCAAACAAAATCTTAGGTTTAAAAGATCACTGCTCTGTTTTCTATACAAGGAAGTTGGTTTGAAGACTGATAAATAATATACTCATAAAGCCATTACATATTGATATTTTCGGCATTTTGATAATATAAAATTCAAGATGGATATACTGGTAGGTAATCTTTGAATATATCACAAATGTTTGATGTAAATGGATGCAGGTTGTTGATAGCATAACTACCACTGAAAACAGAAAAACTAAATGATCATAGCTGCCGATCAACTCCAGAAAATATTGATATGATTAATTCTCTTTGAATCATTATTAAATGGACTACAATCACACAAAAGTAAAAAAAAAAATCATTAAAAAGCCAATAACTAAATTATAAAGTTCCAGTTATTGATGAAGATGAAGAAATTGTGAACACATTGAATGAATTTTTCATCACTGTTGTTTCAAAATTAAGAGAACCAGTTTTACAAGCCAGTCATAATGGACTAAGTCAGTGTTGCTTAGATAACCTTTCTGATGAAAGTAAAGTTTCAATTCATACTTTATCAACTAGTTGGGTTTTAAGATTCTTACAACTGTTGAGTAACCAACAAAGAAGCTAGTCTGGATAACATTGGACCATGCCTCTTGATGGCGCTACCGCTGATGTACATGTAATTAAATATTTGAGAGTACAAGTCATATTATGTACATATAATTAAATATTTGAGAGTACAAGTTATATATGTATATGTAATTAAATATTGAGAGTACAGGTTAAATATGTATATGTAATTAAATATGAGAGTACAAGTCATATTATGTATATGTAATTTAAGCATATCCTCGTTAGTTTTCCACAATACATGAAACGAACTAAAGCTACTCTTATTCCGAAAATGTATGGGAGAGGGAGGGTACTTCATGAGTATGAGCATTCATGTACGTACTCCAGTATGTAAATAAATGTGGATCACAATACAATGTAGATTAATTCAAAAGAACTATCACTCTCCTTAAATAAAGTATTATTCTTACTGTATTATTATTAGATTCTAAAAAAATCCAACTGTTTTCTTGTAATTTTCAGCCTTAGGAAATTATGCATTAAAAAACATGTACTCAGATAACAATATATAAGAAAGACAGGAATGCTAGTTAGCATACTATGAAGATCAATTTTTGCTAATAACTATGAAGAAAATCAATATTTGTAAATTGCTGTAAAGAAAATGAAGATTTGCTAATTACTATGAAGAAAATCAAGATTTGTTAATTGCTATAAAGAAAATGAAGATTTGTTAATTACTATGAAGAAGATCAAGATTTGCCAATTACTTTTTAAAAAAATTAAGATTTGCTAATTACTGTAAAGAAAATCAAGATTACACTTGGTTATCAGAGTAAAGACAGCTCTGAGTTGAAACTGTAACATGCAATTAATTGACATGATTTATCTTCAGATGTGCATTTCCATTTTCTTCCTTATTGTTTTGGAATCTTTTTTGCTGTTTACTTTGGCAAATCTGTTATGTTTGGATATCATTTTTGTCTTTTACTTTGGCAAATCTGTTTTTTTTGGGACATTGCTTTTGTGTTTTACTTTGGCAAATATGTTTTTTTTCTTCAGATGAAGTCTCTTTCAGTGCACGACTCCGACTGGCTGAAAGATCCACACCTGCAATTCTCTACAGGTAAGATCTTTGGACACACAAGTGTTCATTATTTTTTTTGAGATCTTGAGATCATATATTTAAACTATAATTTCAAGGCAAGTGCACAGATTTTACCAGCCTCAGTACAACTAACAACATGCTCTCAAAGACTAGGATAGCCAGCAAATGAAGATAACCATCCCTGTTTCTCATTGCCAACCCAAGCAATTTTTCCCACCATAGTAAAAAAAAATCACTTCAATATTTATTATGTTTAACAACCCCCCCAGCCTAATTTTAAAATCAGTGCAATAAGAAACACACGTTTTATTTTTGCCAATTCATCAAATATGGGTCCCAAAGTGTCCTACCAGGTCAGACCTGGGGGTCATTTAGAAATAAAACAGGGAATCATTAACAGCCTTCCCTACCACTGACCTTCTGTACTTTGTTTTGAATTCCTCATGTTTGAGTAACCATTCTCCTCTGGAATTTACTTTGCACGTTCAAGTCTACATTTTCTTGTTCTCAGTTTTGCATTGTAAATAAATGCTGCAGTTTTTGCTGAGGATTTCATTTTCTTCACATTTTCTGTGATCATTGGCCACGTGCTTTCAGTTGGTGATTGGTGTCAAATCAAATCAAAATCAACAAGACATTTCTGTCAGCCAATGAAATTAATTGTCATATGATTCTTTCATCATGAGTGAACTTTGATCAGTAAAGCTAGCTTGATGTGCACTGCATGAAGTTTACAGCCAGCCATATTAATCTTGTACTTGTATTTTCTGGAGTCCTTTTTATGCACTGTATGTATGTGTAGAGGCAACTTTTATTGTCCAGGATGTGCAGTTGTGGTAATTATCCAGTCTGATTAAAGTCAGATCTCAGCTGTCCTATATGAAGATCTGACAATGACTGCTTAGGGATCATGTTCTGGTGACCTGTGAATTAACCAATGGAAATGCAGCTTTAAAAAATCTGAAAGTGAATCAAATTGTTCGATACAAATTCATGCTCTTCATCCACACTGCTCAGTTTCCAAATGTGAAGATATAAGACTTAATCTGATTGGCTGATAAAATTAGCAATTATGGTAATAACATAAGTTGCCAGAACATAACCCCTAAGTGGTTGCTGTCAGATCTTTATTTATAACAGTGGAGATCAGATTTTAATTAGAGTAGGAAATTATCCCACAAAATTGAATGAGTCCATCCTTCAGAAATGAGCCTGTATGCAAACATAATGTTATCAATTTTTCTGTGAGCATAACAAAGCCTGTAATCTTAATTAATATTAACAGAGTTCAGTGTGATCATGAATACATTTGACTTCTAGATGAACTGCTGAAATCTATACTCTTTTCAATTGCTTGTAATACACAGGTAATTACAATAACAATGAAAGATGCCCAGGTCTGACCTTTTTTCATATTAAGTTTACTGGAACCTCATATACTCCTGTAAAAGTTGGATCCAGCTGCAAATGGCATAGACTGAGATCTACCATTGCATAATGTGCCCTCAGATTTGGGTCTATGCCATTTGTTAGGTCAGATCAGTAGAAAACACAACATAGACCCACACCTGCCAGTAGATAACATTGTGTGTAGCTTGGTAGGAGTATTCACAAGAACAAGCTTCATGGATCCAGATCTTACAGCACATTACATGTATGTGATGACTTATCATGGTCTATGTTGTTTCCAGTTGGATTCGACTTGTACATGTATATTCAGTACTCTACGAATATTCTAGTTAATTATGTGGAAATCATGTGCAAGAGGGATATAATTTTGTAACTCTCTTGAGATGATGTTCCCTTATTGAGGTCAAATATGAAAAATTTTAAATTATAATGGCAATTGTTTCAAATATTTTGTTACTAAATTTTTTAAATACTTTGATAGTTGAAAGTCGCATATAGATATGCCACAAGATTTTGTTATAGGACAATGTCCTTGAATAGGGTTGGGTGAGAAGTAGGTAGGTCTCAAATTATCCTTTTTAAAATCAGGCAATTATTGTGTAATAACTCTTCGAGACTTGCAAAGGTGGGCCTGTTGAATTTGCACACAAACATTTTCTTTCCCTGTGCACATAGTTTTCATATAAGCAATGAACCTGTGGGTTTAAGGGATGTAGATACAGACAAACATACGGATATACATTGGAGATAAAAAGCTCACCAAAAGCAAGCTAGATAATGCAGATAATAAACAACAATGATGCTGAATTTCTCTGTGAATTGTTGAAATACCTGCTTGCACACATTTAGTGCATCTGTTTTGGCTCAAAGCATGCAAGATATCTGTGCTGGGAGATGGATGTAAATTACTTGTGCACCTTATGTTTGAAGCAGTATGCACTACACAGCAGTAAATTACAATATTTGTAATATACTCCATATATCTAATTAGCTATTTCTGGCAAAGAGAAAAGGCATTTGATGGCTGCACAGGCTTGGATAGTTGCCATGGTTCAGCAGTTATATACATTTAGAATTTGCAGTGCATAGAGGAAGCACTCTTATCATTTATCTGTTTTTGTCTTTGAGAGGAAAATGTCACAAGTAAAAAGTCAAAATAAAGAGACAATTATGTTGTAAAAACCTGCTAATTATTCATAGTGTTACATGATGTTGACAGTGTAAATAAGATGTACAGGAGACTTTTAGGAAGGAAAAACCTAAAATCATTTGTATATAGTGAATAAGGTTTAATAATGACACTGTCATGTCCCCCCCCCCCCCTTTACAACCCACAATCACCTGCAAGCAGCCTAGACCCTGATCAACTGGTATATTATATTGGAAGAAATATGGGTGACCAGTCTGTTAGTCATACTGTTGTGTGTGCATTCTATACAAATGCATATACATTGTAGAAATATGAAGCAGATTGTTATGGTTTGTATTGTTCAACTGTACTTCTCAGCCCCCCTAACCCCCTTTATTGTGAAGCAATGCCTATAATGGACTATTAGGAAATGGGACAACAATCTTTACCCTGCTTGACTGAATGAATACAAATCATTGTTTGGCTATTGTAATTTCATGTAAGTGTCCATTTTTAACAAAGAGAAAAGAGAAAAACACTGATTTTTAGACCATTTTTTCCTGCATAATCCTTGCTAGGCCGAGTGGGTCAGAATTTGAATTGTCTACCCCCTGAAGAGATGACAGATTGTATTCTTGCTGGGCATGTGTCCTTTATATAGAGGATCATTAAAAACTTGTGACAGGTGGAGTATCTCAAGGAGCTGTTTTAGGGCCACTACTATTATGTTTATATAATATATAACATATATTGAAACTGATCTCTATGCTCATGACACCTCCTTATATGATATTAGCTCATCTAAAACTACTGTCAAAAGAAACTTACATAATGGTCTTGTAAAACCCTCTAGATGGTATAAACATAATTAAATGGTCATTAATTTTGACAAAACCAAAGTGATGCTCAACAGAGACATTACAGAATGAATACTCAATATACAATACTACAAATGAGACAAATATGATACACTGTACAAAGAAAATGCAGCTATGTCAGAAGGTAGTTGAATCAAAGTAAAAGCTAGAAAGAAATATTAACATTATTTCCCTTGGCTGCTGATCAGGGTTTGTCTGAGTAGGTATCGGACCTGTGAGCTGTGAACTATGGGTTATGAGTCTGATTATCAACCTATGTTGTGCACTGGGCAAACTTTAAAACTGTTGCAAGCATTCACCACAGCCACGACACATTTGTGGAATGACAGTCTAATGCAATATTACAGTATGTCATTACATAGCAGTTGTTAGAACTGAAAGGAATTTCTTACCCTGATTAGTCAAGAATGTAATACCTCTAGCGGGTATATGAGGGAAATAACGTTATGCCTCCGTGGGTTTGTGGAATTTAATCAGATGTGATGACGACTAAATGAATCACCAGAAGAAGATGACGACCTACAATATATACACATGAAATATATAAATAATTAAAAGGAAACGAATCTATCACACATGGACAATTCACAACATGATAAGGAGTGGAATTATTATAAAACTGTCGCAATCTAATTGCTAAAAAGTCACCAACACCATGTAGTATTCTGATTTGCAATAGTTATTTTCTTTGATACCATTTACAAAGTATTGAGTAACTTATTGTACCCAGAAATGTTGAAGTTGACTCCTGGAAAGTCGTTGGAGAAGTGAACAATGAAACAGGGAACTCAATGTAATCGGTGGTTGCATGTTAGGCACATGTAATGCAAGCAACTCGCATACTACTCACTCAACATACATGCAACATAACAACATGTATATTGACATTGGACATCACTGTACTGAATATGTAACACCGAAATACTAAATGCACACAAACAATAACAATAACAAACTGTAGTTACAAAAACATATAGTTATTGGTTTTTTTTTTACATGAAGCCCAAATAATTGAAATTGAGCAAATTTTTGTTCTAAATTCAATGAAAGTATTTAATTTTCTTTGCAGTAAAATGTCTTCCTACATCATTGATTACCTAACTTTTGTATTGATAAAACATTTTTAGCTCACTTGACTAAGTCCATTGAACTCAAGGTATGGCCTTGTGTCCAGTGTTTCATCTGTTGAGTATTGCTGATCCATCAAGAATTTCTTGTTACCACTCTTATAGTCCATATTGCTGATCCAGTTTTGGTCAAACCTGTAATATGGGTTTACATAATCAAAATTTTGGACAAATCCAAAACTGAGCAAGATTCATACATATTACAGAGATGACC
This sequence comes from Megalonaias nervosa, assembly GCA_016617855.1. Taxonomy (NCBI): domain Eukaryota; kingdom Metazoa; phylum Mollusca; class Bivalvia; order Unionida; family Unionidae; genus Megalonaias; species Megalonaias nervosa. Next base: position 26,536 of record JAECUM010009720.1, on the reverse strand, counting down.
TTGCATCAGATTGCCTGAGCTTGTGACAACACTGGTTTCTGTATATCAGATACAGGTTTGATCAAACTTTGAATATATTGGGTATGTTTAAACTATTCATATCTCGGATGAGTCTGATAATGAGCAAGATCCACACATGCTCTTGCATCTGATTAGCTAAGCTTGCTACTCTTCCTGGAGCCATGTTTCTGATCTCATTAATCCAAGTTGAAAAATGGGCCTATATAATTAGTATCTTGAATGGGTTTGATAATGCATGGAATGCATATTAATGTGCTAATCTTGCATCTGATTGGCTGAGCTTCTTACCACTCTATAGGCTGTGTTTCTATCAGATTGTGATAAAACTTGGAATATATGCTTTTATTATATATATCATGGTGATATACTGAAATGTGTCAGCATGAGAAAAATTTTAATGCCACAGTGAAGATACCACATTTATTGCCATTTATGAAAAATATCTGCCATTATGTATGTTATTCAAACCTGTGTTTCCATAATTAGCTGTAGACTTGCTACTGTACTCTAGTGAAGTGACATCAAGAAATGCCTGGAAACAAACTCCAAACAACAAAACATAGACCAAGTACATGTATCCTTGAATCAAGGAAACTGTCAGTGACTGAACTTACATGACAAGATATTGTTGGAGAGGAGGAATACACCTATGCTCTGTATCGATATGATTTATGATATATAGCTCACGATATAATACATTATCAGTGCACATATCAGCTTGGTCTTTCCATCTTTAGATGGTGCCCTTTTATGTCTGCTGACATATTGGTTGTATTTCTAGTATGCAGATTAAAGACATAGACATCCATTATATGCCATTCTTATCCATGACCTGACCAGACAAGAATTCTTTCAGACAGACTGTGTGTTAATTGTCAGTGATATTAAGTCAGTCTTTTAGGTCATTTAAGGTTGCTCCATTTAATCAGATGCATGACTCACCTTGGCAACCACACCCTTTGTTTTGCACTGCATGAATGCTTTAAAAACGTCTTGTTACCAAGTTCATGTCTTCACTTTATCTCGGAAGACATCACCTTCAAAACAGAAGAAATATTGCAGTTTCCCCATACAAGGAAAATGTCGTTAAGAACAAGTCCAGTTGTGGGAGTGGGAATGGATATCCAACAATATCCATCACATTGTACTTAATGCTAATGCAAAACAACTGGCATGGTCACATGCACTTGTTTTTCTTGGTGAAAAAGGAAAACTATTGACCACACCCACTGCTCTTCTATTAATAAAAATTAAAGTTTGATCAAGATGACAAACTTGTTTGGTTTCAAATTTGCACCCTCACTGATTCAGTGCTAATTTTATTTATCCCTTCAGCACATTCAGTCACTGGTCAAATGTCTCACCATAATAAGAGACATTCCAAATTCTTTTACTCATTAAATCATGCAAAAGGGGTCATAAAATTACACAGATATGAATGGAACTTGATTGATTGTGAGAGACTGGTGATGTAATATGTTGGTGGAAATCAGCAGATTTAGCATGCAACGCACAGATCGACAGTCTGTGCTTGATCTTCACCAATCAAATATGTCTTCTCTCAATGATAGCTTAAACTACGCATTGACAGTATGGGCTTGCTGTTATGTTATAGATGGATGAATGAGTTTGTTTTATATTAATAAATACGGATTTACTGGCAGGGGATCAGGAATCGAAGAAAGGGAATTTGTCTGCTTCCAGGATCACTGGAAAAAGGATGGCCAAAGAAGGCTTGGTCATGTCAGGTTGAGTATGATGAAAACATATTGCTTAAGTGTTTTGTTCAGAATGTACAGCATACCCTGAGTCAGCAAAACGTTTAGAACCTTATTCAAAGGCACATCCAATTTTAAAACTTTACTCACATGAAACAAGCATTATTAGTTGCACCAGATAGGTACTGTTAGTGAATCAAACTTACCCCCTCCCCCAAATAATCAAGACCCTTATTGCTCAAGCATTTACAAAGTTGAGTGCAGATCAGAAGAAAAGATTTAAATGTCTTTTCAACAACACATATTGGGCGATTAAACCTGGAGTTAGCTTGCAAGATTTGGCAAAAGAATGGTCTAGATTTGGGACAAAATGACAACATCAGTCACAGCTGTACATCTATAGTTTGTTCCCTGAATGCACTAATGCAAAGTTGTCAGAATTTTCAGTTTGCAGTGATATTGATATTTCTTCAGTCTTTCATTGATGTAGGACACTGTAGTAAATATTTGCATGTCAGGCTTGGCTGTTGGAGTTGTCCTTGGCTTATGTGGCCCTGGGTAGTAAAGGGTCCTACTGGTCATGGACTAAGGAGTCAAAGGCAAAATTTTCAGGCCCTGTTAATGCAGCTGTTAAAATTATTAGCACAAAATTAAAATAATCCATGCAAATCTACAGTTTTTGGTTTTAAAAAAATATATAATACCATACATATTTGATTATAAGACAGGTTCAACTGCAAACTGCACAGACATAGATCTGCTGTCACCTAATGTACCGGTAGATCTGGGTTTGTGTGGGTTGTAGGAGTACGAGAGTATATATATGTGGTAAAAAGAAATCTAAATTTTTTGAGCACCCATATGCCATACATGACAATACCGTTTCAACTTCATTTGTGAAATACTTCCAAATATATAAAAAAAATAGTAAATATCCTCTATATATCATCAAGATATTGAATAAAGTCAACAGTGAGCAAGATCTATGCATATTAATGAGGTTATTTTGCATCTGATTGGCTGATCCTGGTACCAATCTTGGGGCCTTATTTGTGATGATATTTCGATAAAACTTGGTATATACTCTTATGTGATTAAGATCATGGATGAATTCAACAATGAATGAGATCAGCTTGTATTCATGAGGTTATCCTGTACCGATTAAAGAACCTATTTCTGATCTGGTTTCATTAAACTTAGAACATATTCATATGCAAGTCTCATTAGACTCTTGGATGTGTTCGACAGAGAGTGAGATCCACTCATTCTAATTAGGTGACCTTGAATCTGATTGGCTGATCTTATTACTCTTCTGAAGGTCATATTTCTCATCTGATTTGGACAAAGTTATTTTCTTTACGTGTTCAGAAGAAATTATGGTTAATCTTATTTGAACTAAATTGGTTTTTTATATCAAATTTGTTATGTATTTGAATGAGTTTGTAACTTGTTTATACAACTTGAAATTCCATTTGAATGAAATTATTTTGTTTGAACAAGTTTTTAACTTGGTTTAAGTGCAGACGCATTTAAAAGTCATTTAAAGAACTTAAATTATTTAAAACTTGTTCTTAATTCTTTTAAAAAATATTGTTTTAATATAATTCAACACAACTTTATAAAGTCATTCAGGTGTAATTTAAAAGTGTTTTCAAATGGCTTTAAAACTTTGTGCAAACCAATTATTTCACATGAGTTAAAAATTTTTTGGTTGTTAGGTGACTTTGAAACTTGTTCAAATGACATTTAATTTTATTGCCTGCTCTAAGCATATTTTTCAATAGGGGTGTAATTGAGGTGGAAGGGAACAATGTAGGTATTGGTCCAGTTCATTTTGTTGCATTTAGAATCTCTTTAATACCAGTAACCATTTGCTGTTATAAGCAGTGTTCCTTAGAATTGATGTTTTACCATTTTATTGAACCTCCATTTAAAGGACACTAAAAGAACCAAAAGTATTTGTCCTTTATAAGCAGATTTCCTTATGAAGAGATTAAAAATAATAAGCAAATGAATACCTTGGATCCATAGTTAAATTTTTGTTCTTTGTGAGCAGGTGACCATTTTATAGAATTGTCCACTAAGGCAGGCTTTGTGATAATAGCTGTGGCTTTTATACATTAAAATATTGCTCTTAACAGTTTGCTTAGTAATTGTTTAGACAATGAAAAATGAATTTGGTTGATATGAGGAAACCTGCACTTGGACTATATTATGTGAACTACCATATGTACTCACTTAGAAGTTGAGTCAAACTGCAAACAACAAATGCACCTTCAGATCAGGGTCTATGTTGTTTGTTCTACTGATTACTCCTAACAATCTGCACAGACCCAGATCTGCTGGAGCATTATGCAGTGGCAGATCTGGGTCTGTGCAGTTTGCAGTTGGGATGGTTTTATAAGTATATATGGTATGTAAAGATATATGTAGGCAAGCAATATAATGTTTGAGCTTCCCATCATAAATTTGTATCTGATCTGTGCAACATGCACCAGAAAATGGATCATCAATGACAGAATTAAATATATTCTCTCTATTCACAGATTGCAAACGGGAGTGTCCAAAACGTCACATCTGTATCAAGAGCATGAAGACAGCAGAGGAGAAATGTGTAACCAGACAGTATATAAAAGAGGGGTAAGGTTGATAAAATAAATGTTATCTTTGATGGGAAAGTTGGAAAGCTGTTTGGAAAGCGCTGTCACATTTATCAAATTCTTTTACCATACACATTATTCCTGAATTATTCATGACCATTATCTTTCACAAGTCAAGAATACCACTTTAGAGAGACATCTGTGAAAGTTTAATGATTTCATGCCATTGAAACTTCTCGAGTAACAGAAACATGATTATACAATGCAATGTATGTGTCTTGTATGAAACTGTTACTCAGACTTCATTGTTGAATGTTTATATGCTGAATGCTAAGCAGATGAATGCTGTCATGACAATGCATACCCTTAGTCTTGACAATATTATGACAATGCCTATTCTTAGCCTATACAATATTATGACCATGCATACCCTTAATCTTGACAATATTATGGCAATGCATACCCTTAGTCTTGACAATATTATGACAATGCCTATTCTTAGCCTATACAATATTATGACCATGCATACCCTTAATCTTGACAATATTATGGCAATGCATAACCTTAGTCTTGACAATATTATGACAATGCATACCCTTAGTGTTGACAATATTATGACAATGCGTGCCCTTAGCCTTGACAATATTGGCAATCGATACCCTTAGCCTTGTCAATATGATGACAATACATACCTTTGCCTTGAAAATACTATGACAGTGCATATCCTTAGCCTCAACAATATTATGATAATGCATACCATTAGCCTTGAAAATATAATGGCAATGCATACCCTTAGCCTTGACAATATTATAACAATGCATACGCTTAGACTTGACAATATTATGGAAAATGCAAACCCTTAGTCTTGACAGTATTATGAGAGTGCATACCCTTAGCCTTGCCAATATTGACAGTCCATACCCTTAACCTTGACAATATGATGACAATGCATACCTTTGCCTTCAGAATATTGTGACAATGCATACCTATGCCTTCAGAATATTATGACAATGCATACCGTAGCCTCAACAATATTAATGACAGTGCATACCATTAGCCATGACAATATTATGATAATGTGTAACCTTAGTGTTGAAAATATTATGACAATGTGTACCCTTAGTCTTGACAATATTATCACAATGCATACCCTTAGTCTTGACAATATTATCACAATGTGTACCCATAGTCTTGACAATATTATGACAATGCATACCATTAGTCTTGACAATATTATGATAATATGTAACCTTAATCTGGACAATATTATGACAATGCGTACCCTTAGTCTTGACAGTATTATGAGAATGCATACCCTTCGACTTGACAATATTATGACAATGCATACCCATAGTCTTGACAATATTATGACAATGCATACCATTAGCCTTGACAATATTATGATGATGTGTAATCTTAGTCTTGACAATATTATGACAATGCATACCTTAGCCATGACAGTATTAGGATAATGCATCACCTTAGCCTGGACAATATTATGATAATGAGTACAATTAGCCTTGACAATATTATGACAATGCGCATCCTTAGCCTTGATGCAGACATATAGGCAGGAGCAGTTTAACAACTCCAGTACACTAACCTTCATTTCCTTAGAGGTACAAATAGTAAAGGTATTGAAATAGAAGTGGCTCGCACATAAAAACTAGATTGAGATTATGAAGAATGAATTGTGTGTTGTTTGTTATCCTTCTTAAACATCATAATTGTTGTAAATCCTTATTGTTACAAGTGGGTTTTTCAAACATGATTATATAAAGAGCCTGTTCTCTTCATTCAAGATCTGAATGCAAGCATTTTGGTGTGGAAATAGGATGTGCAGCCATTGAATATAAAGATTTAATTTGTCTCTTAATAGTAGAGACTATATTCACTCCAGTCACCAAATCCCTCAAATGGCAGGTGATGTCAGTTTTGTATTCTTAGCTTTTTACATATGCACATTATCAAAAGAACTTGCTATGTGATCAGGGCATTTGGCCCTACTCAAGCTTAACTTGGTATCAAACATGCAGTTTCACTGGCGATTTCTGAAGTATGAATGATTTGAAGGAGATACAGTGGAAGGAATAAAGACATTACATATGTTTGCAGTTGTTATTATTCAATGTTACTCAGGAGATTGCATTATGTCATTGATCAAAAGAGAGGCTAATATGTCCGCCTCAAGATGTGCACTGAAGACACTGGTGGACTGTAAGTCTCTAACAGCCTACTCAGCTCTGCTTTTGGAAATGAATGGTCCAAAAAGACTGTCACAGCCTAACAGCCTACTTGGCTCTGCTTTTGGACATGAATGGTTCTCAAGGACTGTCATAACCTAACAGCCTACTCAGCTCTGCTTTTGGACAAGAATGGTTAGAATTGAAAGAAATCCTAGAATTAAATGAAAAATAAAAATAGTCCAAAAGGGTCTGAGGATAAATAGATTTAAATATTATATTCTTGATTCCATCTACAAGATCAGCAACTCAGGTGAGTGTGACCGGCATCATTCAAGCAAATATGTTGGATTTTATAAAATTAAATTACTTGTAATTAATTATCTTTAAAGGTTGATTAAATAAACATTATTTGCTCAGTGTAACTTTCATTAGCTGTTTGACATGTTAGAGAGAAGTCTTGGGAATGTATTCCTGAAGAAAATAAATCAGTTCCATTTGCCGCAAGAATTTAGATTTTCTTTGAATTCATTAAGGAATTCAGCTATGGAATAAAGAAATAAGTTAATTTCACAATATTTCAAAACAATTTCAAAGAAACTGACAGCTGTAGATTAATACATTCAGAACCAAATGAATAACAAGGTAGTGTAATAAGCTAAGGCAGTGTGTAATTTCTTTTATTTTAAAACTTATTTCATATTATTTTCTTCTTATGCTTTTTAACTTATCCATTGTGCTATTTATTTAATCCATGTCCCATGTTTAATCTTTATTGTTTGTAAGTATATTGAGTTGAATAAGATTGTGATGACTTTGTTCTCATACATGTATGGCTGTGGTCTGTGTCTCCCTATGTTTCTTATATTGACTAATTTGTAATATTAATCTTCTGTTCTTCATGTTATTATTGTTTATTATTGTGGGACAGGGGGGTTGGAAAGGATATTACCAAGTTGTAAGAGCATCTTACTTGGACACTTTTGGAGGCAATAGAATAAGTTTGAAACCACAATTTGAGAAACAATGCCATTTTCACATGAGTACAAATTAATCCAGTGTTGATTGGAAACATTCGTCGGTTAACTGATTTCAGTCAAAAGCTGGAACACAATTTGATGATGTCACTGTTGTAAATACAAGAAGCCAACACCATACTCTGTTGGACATGGTAGGTGATCATTATGTGAAACGCAATTTTTATTTTGCATTTGATATGATGCAGTACTTGGCCTAGTATTTTTTTTTTATCTAATGCACACTTTTTTCTTCTCAGATCCACTTTAGAAAGCTTGCCTGTCTCTCTACATTCCCTCTCGAATCAATATGTCCACCACATGTGAATGTTAATGTTTATAGATTAGTTACTAATGGAATTTGTCGACTGGATCACATCACTACTTTTGGGGCACTGCCAAAAAAGAAGGGAATTGCGAGTGACTTGGTGACTGAATTAAGGATGCACCTCTTAATCTAAACTGAATGTTTGAGCGTCATTTAAACCTAACATCTTGATTATTTCAAAGAATGGTTTATGTCAGATAGCCTTTTTAACAAATTGTTTCCTTCCAAACAAACTTTAGATTGGAAGAATGTTGAAATGTGATGAAAAAGGCTTGGGCTTTAAAACAAAGGATAAGGAAATATGATTCTTTGAAAGGAAAAGTGATAGCTTCAAGCAATCAAGAAGAATTCAGAATGATTTTCTTTGTTGCTCACAATATTTTGTGTAGATGGTTGTGGACCCACCCTCCAGCTTAACTGTTGTAAAAAGTAATCCTATGAAAAATATAAACAAAATAAAATACATGGTGTATATATGAACTGCATACATGTATCTACATTATAAATAATATTTTACTTGCAGTAAATAAATAAACAAACAAATGAATAAATAAGTAATGATGGAGTGACTTGCATAGATTCTTTGTATGTTCATGTAGAAGTTCATTGTTGTTAAATTGTTAAATACATTTATGAAAGAGAGACGGAGAGAGAGATGTGAACTAAATTAATGATCATGTCAAGTTTAATGCATTCAAATAGTTTAGAGAAACCTGCGATGTGACATTTATATATTAAGCCTGATGCTCAATGCAATTGATTCATGGGAGACAACTCTTATATGAGATTGTGAAAAGGGTCTATTCCTTTGCTGGAAGAGATGAATAATTCTTTATTCTTCAGAGTAAACATAACCTAAATGATAGCTTACCATGCACATAATGAACCTGCTTATTCCACAATAGATTTTCATCAGTGAAGATTGCTTGTAATTTTCTGACATTTTCTAGTTTGTCACCAAACACTTTAAAATACACATCTGTCAGATAATGTAACCAGTTCTAATTCCTAAGATCATAGCTTTTTATCATTTTTGTAATGACAATTTTCATAACACCAGTTTTCAACTTGTAAGAAATCTTGGTTGAAAGAGTGGAATCATCAGCATATAAGTTGGCTTGAGAATCCTTATCTTTCTCTCATATCTATATCTATATCTTTATCTATATATATATTTAGAAGTGGTCCCAGCACTGACCCTTGGTGTATGATACAGGAATATGGAATATGTTCTGCCAATCTTTACTTTCTGTTTCATTTGTTTTAAATAAGATGCAAACCATGTTAATGAACTTAAGAAAATTTGTAGCTTTCGATTTTATGAAGTGATATTTTATCATTTTGCTAAATGAAACTTTCCTCAAGTCCTTAAATATAACACAATAAATTTTAGCCATATCCATTTCTTTTAATCACTGGTCACTTAGTAACTATGGAATGGCAAAAGTGCTTCCATTGAAATCCATATCGTCATTTATGAAGTAGATTATGGCTTCATAGATGAACATATAATTGGGATAGTTACAAGCATTTCAGTGTCATTAGGTACTCTAATTTTATTTAGTTCATTTTTGATCTCTCTTTATGAATGGGAGGAACTTAAGAATGTTTTGACTGGTTAGGAAAGAGACCTGTGTTTATGCTTTAATTTATTATTTTGGTTAGTGGGAAAGCAACAACTGGCTATTGATGACAATATTTCTGTAAACACCTTTAGGTTGAAGATATTAGAAGTATGTTAAGATTTTGTGAACTTGTCTATCAGTATATCTATCTGTTATAAATTTTATCTCTGCACATTAACATCGTAAGTTGTCCACCATCTGCACATGGGGTATGGAAGAACAGTGGATTTTGTGGTTAAAAGCTCAAAATGTCAAGGTCATTGCCTGAAAGAAGAAAAATGGTTTTTGCATAATAGTTCAAGGTCTCCACCATCTACAGTTTTTAAATTTTGTGGATAGCCTGTATTTGGGGTAAGGAAGAACTGTTAGTTTTGAGCTGACAAGATAAAATATCGAGGTCACTATGACTGAAAGAAGGGAATGAATTTCATCACAATTAATTTAGCTCTTCAACATTTGAAGTTATGAAACTTTGAGGATGGCTTGCACTTGGAGAAGGGAAGAAGCCTGTCCATTTTGGGGTCGAAAGTTGTTGGTCAAAGTCACTGTCACAAAAACAATAACATTAGTTCGACATAACATACATGGAGCAATCATTTTGAATGACTTGCCCTTGGGGCAGTGAAGAAACCTATTGAGTTAGGGTTAAAATGTCAGAAGCCAAAACAGAAGGAAGAAAATAATTTTCTGCACAATAACATTAGTTCTGCTTCACACAATTGGACCATTGAACTTTGTGGACAGGTTACTATTGTGGTAAGAAAAATCCTATCAATTTTGGTGTCAGTAGGTCAAAGGTCAGACTGGTTGAAATAAGACAGTGGTTTAAATTTCAGTTATCTACATACTCCTTATTTACAGGAATGTTAAACATGGGATGGACATACATGAAGTATTGGAGAAGATTGGTTACCACTGATGTAAACTGATAATTCAAACACAACAACATCATTAAGGGCAGTAAATAAGATACCAGTCAGTGTGTTTCTGGATTTTTGTATTACAAAATACATTTGCTAAGTTTGAATAAGCTATATAGTGATATTCTTCTATAACATTTTTTCATTTTTGTAGTGATACAAATATTCACTTAGTACTATTTACACCATATTAGTCTGATTCTCTTGACCATCCATTTAGTCACAGGAACTTGTGTCGGCAGTTTTATTTATAAAGATGGTACCACAAACCCAATGCATCATTAGGATTATTGCAATTTATGGACATCATATGGAATGGTTTTGTGTTTAAGTCCTGTTAGAACAAAGTTTCATCAAAATTCTATTTTCAGCACAAACGTTGCTGAAATTGTTACTGAACCAGTCATTCTTCAGCAGCTGATAAGATAATGGTCACTAATTGAGTGAAATTGAACATGTATAATTATATACATTTCTGGCCTGTGTTGTGGGTGTGTGATTAGTGAGGCAGTTAATGTGTACACTGGTTGACTCTTGTCATGCAGTGACAAGTTTATGGAGACAATGAAGAGGAAAAAATGACAGCCATGTCTTTGGAACTTGGTCACAATCACTCATTTATCTTCATGTCAGGATGACTAATTCAAGTGGCAGAAATTTCATGTTCAGGAGGTCTGAATGTTAAACATAAGAAATATAATTTTTTATGGAGGAAATCAATCAAGCCACATTGACTCAGTATTATTATATTCAGGTTCTTGACATATCCTGTATTTTATGATGTCTGCAAAATTAAGCCCCTCCCCCTAACCTTTGTTTAATCACTCTTCACAGAACAAAAATATTTATAGTACTGTATATAGTCACATATAATTTGAATCAAACTGCAAAGAACAATAATCGTGATCTACTGTAGCATAATGTACCTGCAGATCATGGTCCATGGTATTATTTATACTGATTACTCCTAACAAACTGCATAGACCCAGATCTGCCAGCACATTATGTGATGGCAGATCTGTGTCTGAGCAGTTTGCAGTTGGACATGTCTTATAAGTGAGTATATATGGTACATATACATAGTTCTCACATGTGGATGATTTTAGGAAATTTTTGTCAGGACTTTGAGCTTTGTCACATTGCAACAGCTTAAACCTCAATTGTTTATTGTAGTTCTACTGGTCATAGACTAGTGGAGCTTCTGGGATGGTCTGTTGTCTGTCATCATGATCTTACTGTTAGCACAAATTTGTTATTGCTGCTTGACCTGAGCAACTTCGAGGACTGCCATGGAACTTCACACACATTTATCCCATGGTCTAGTTAGTCCTACCTGAAAGTGGTGTCACTTGGATATCCAGTATGGTGGCCACACGGCTGTTTTGAAATGTTGTCATGGGGTATTCACCAGAAGCCTTCTTCTAAGGTCATGAATAAGTTGATCCCAAGTGAAAATGTTCCCAACTTGTACATCCAATATGACTACCACAATTGCCATTTTGGGTTTTATTAAATGACTTTATCATGTCTATTTGGTCCTGTTTTAAAATGGTTTCACTCTGAGATCCAATTTAGCTGCCTCAGTGGACATTTTGAAAATCACTTGCCCTGATCGAATGGTCATAAAGACTTTTTATGATGTCAAGCTGGTCATAAACAAAAATGGTGCTGATCTGTCTTCCAGTATTGCTGCCTCAATGTTACTACTTCTCCTGGATGGCTGGTCATATCAACATTGTGCTTTGATCAGAAGACTTCTTATGATATCTCAATTGGTTCTAATTGGAAATGGTGCCAATCTGATACCCAGTATGGCCATGATGTCTGCCATCTTGAAAATTTTATCATTAACTCCTTTAAAATAGAAAGTCATATCAGCATGGGATTTCCACCAGAAGACTTACTATGATATCTTATTGGTCCTAAATGAAAATGGTCAGAAGTGGCTTTTGTCTAATAACTTTATTTCCATACCATGTACCGTGACCAAAGTTTGTATAGGGATTGCACTTTAAGGTATGGAAGACGCCTATTGATTTTGGGGTCAAAAGGTCAAGCTGATTGTGGCTCAGTGAAAATTGGTTTTACAGAATAACTTTTCTTCAAGAGCAAGATTTTTGACCAAACTTTGTTGATGGATTACACTAAACATAATAAAGAGCGAAAGGTTAGAGTTCATGATCATGGTAAGTCGGATGAGAAAATAATGTTTTCTGCACATTACATGTACTTTAAGATGACATACTTTGAATTGGAGGTCAAGGACATTAAAACCCACAGGTCAGTAATCTACAGAGAGGTCCATTCCCTACTAGTGCCCATACACAGAGGACTGTTAATCAGGGTTGGCATTTAATGTACCATTCACAGTACTAATGGGAACAAGTATAGCATGCTATGATCATTTTTTTAAAATACCTAAACAGCCATATGACTTGTGAAACATCATTTGCATATTTTGATATCTATACATCCTTATGCCCATATGTATTTGCATACTCCATATTCATTTGCATATTTTGATACGTCATTATGCCCATACTTAATTGCATATTCTGATACCTGTACATCCTTATGCCCATGTTTGCATATTTTGACACCTATATCTACACCCGTATGCCCATACTTATTTGCATATTTTGATCCCTGTACATCCTTATGTCCATATTTGCATATTTTGACACCTATATGTACACCCTTATGACCATACTCATTTGCATATTTTGATACCTGTACATCCTTATGACTATTCTCATTTGCATATTAGATCCATTAGTGCATATAGTTCAGTATGAGTGTTCTTTCAAGGTATAAACATCTAGTACATTAAACTGACCATTGTTTTCATTAGAGATATATTGTTCTACACATTTAATGGTACGTACATTATATTCACTATTATTACTTGTATCTTGTAACAGTCGCATCCATTTTGTAGGAAGATTGGAAACCTATCTACAGTTTGATAGCAGTTTGTAAGAACAGATCATATTATTGCATTTTGTTAACTTTTTCATATATAGCTACTACTGCTATGACCTGTGATAGTGAAACCTTCAGTATCAAATGTATGTGAATTAAGGGAGGTAAGCATGCAGTCATAGTTAGATAATGAGTTTCATATATAAGGATCCAAGTCATGTGGTGTGTCATAACTAATTCACAACAGTCAGGATATAAGTTGTGCAATACATGAAACCTGTTATCAGTTGAGATGATTAACCTTTCATAGCCAGGCCCCTAATTTGTTGTATTATACCAGCAGTATTTATATTTGCATCATCATCGACATCAAAGTCTCTGTGTATCAACAGCTAGCAACATTGTGGTTCCAGCAGTAATTGCAGAGAATGGTTGTCCTGGAGAGGGTGTGTTTTTTGAAGCGCATCAAACAGTGTAGTGTGCTATGTCATCTGCTGCTGCAGTGGCTTTGATGTGACAGCTTTTCCACTTATTAAACCATGCATTCCTGTGTCCACATTCTTTGCTTCTGGAATATCGATATACTGACAATATTTTCAATATTTGTTAGTAGAGATTTAGTTCCTTTGTTGTGGAGTGAAACTTCTAGAGATAAAACAAATATAAAATTTTCCTCTTCAAATGTTCATTGAATGTATTCAAATAGAATTATTTGTTGAGATTAATAATGCTAGCAAAGCCATCTTTTTTTCCTTCATCAAATTCGATATTTATAAACCCTTCCCCACCCCCTCAAGCCAACATTGAAAAGCATGTGAACTCGATCATTGAATTTGTTTAAATGACATTTTCAGGGCTTTGAGTACATTTTTGGTGATTCAGACAGAAAACTGAATTAATGTAGGCATTAATTTTCTTTTTATCTTCAAACTCAGTATTGCCAAAGATGTTCATTTTGGTGCAGAAGATAGACTGTAGGTAAAGAAGGGCACTAACTCTTGATTGCTTGTTCAGTTAAATGTGTGGATCATCTTGGAACATTCTGAGAAATTATTTGATCACAATGAAAATCTGAAGAACTGTATATCAACTTTTCAAGAGCAACTGAAGAACAATAAATGGAAATGGTATTTTGTGAGCAGTATGACTTTTCAGAATTTTAACACTGATTCCATTTGAGAGTTTGAATTTCAGGAATTTGTAAGGGGTTGCCTTAAAGTTTTTGGGGCAGTTCTTGGTATTTACATTTTTAGAACTTAACCTTTAATCAACACCTTATAGCTATTATTGTGCATAGATACATACATACATACACACACACACACACACACACACACACATACATATAATACCAGTTCTAATCATAAACGAGTCCTTTGACAGTGGTACCAGTTCTAATCATAAATGAGTCCTTTGAGAGTGGTGCCAGTTCTAATCATAAATTAATCCTTTGACAGCAGTGCCAGCTCTAATCATAAGGAGTCCTTTGACAGTGGTACCAGTTCTAATCATAAATTAGTCTTTTGACAGTGCTAGCTCTAATCATAAGGAGTCCTTTGACAGCAGTGCCAGTTCTAATCATAAGGAGTCCTTTGACAGCAGTGCCAGTTATAATAATAAGAAGTCCTTTGACAGCAGTGCCAGTTCTAATCATAAATGGTTTAAATTATCAAGATAGTCAAAACCTAAGTCAGTATATGTAAAGAGTTCTGACATATATGTATGACAGACCCACATGAGTACTAGGGTATTATCCTTAAAGGACAGCTTTTCTATTAAATAATTTGTCCTCTTGCAGAAGTCCAATCAGTGGGAAAATGGGAAATAATAATTGTGGAATTAGTCTTCAGGTGTCCCATTACTGTTATTATTACTAGAATTAACTATAGATCACTATAGTGACATACAAAGTAACAAGTTCATCCAGACTGTTTTTGTGTGGGCAGTTCTGTTTGCCCTCAAGGGCATTATAGTCTACATGAACAGTTTTTCTTCACCTGACTTGAACTGATTCCCTTCATACACACACACTGGACCATCCCCACCCCCCTAAATTTGATCTTTACACTAAATGCACTCAGCTTTACACCCATCCTATGGTCCTTATAGTCCCTGCAGGTTGTTGCTCATGTGATCGGTATTTGGTTTGGGAGTATTAACCTTGGTTGATTTTTCATGTTCGCTTGAAGTAGCTTGATACCAACTTTCATCTAGTCTTGGAAGTTTAACTGCACTTGTCTGGTCAACAAGGTGATTGAACCAGTATCACTAGTCTTTAGTCACATCAAGATGGCAGAGTTGAGTTGTTTTCTTTTCAAAAATATTTTTTTGTTCCTTTTTGAGAAAAAAAGAAAGTGCATTTTAATTCATAAAGCATATCATTTGCCATAATTTTTATGATTTACATTATTTATTAAATAAGTGCCCCTCAGAAATGTGTTTCATTGTAAACTTTCTGGTATAAGACAGAAACATTGGAATTTACTTAATGCTAAGCACATTTGCATATTAGCATGTAAAGGCCTACGTCAGAATATACTTTTTGATGTATGATATTTGGTTTTCATTTTAGTGTTGAAAAAGTTGCAAAGAAACCTTTTCTACAACCCACCATTTTGGGAAATTGAGAACAAATGTGTATCAGTGGTCACACCACAGTTTCTTGATGTCATTTTGTTCGATCTAGAATGAGTTTGATTACACTGTTCCAACGATAGACTTTATGGTTAGGTGATCAAACGTGCTGTATATGTTGACATCTGGATTTCAGCTGAGTATTTGATTTGAAGAGTCTTGGTTCAGGTCTTCGCTTTATCCTATTAGTTATATTGTTTGTATTGTTTGTTGTTTTTGTTGGTACAAAATTGGATTCATAATTCAAGGGTCACATGTTGGATACCTGCTCAGGTCAGCAAGTTTGTTAGTTACCTTGGTGCATCCTTTGGAAAGTCACTTAGCTCCCATTTTTTGAACTTGATATATTGTATATACTCATGTACAAGTCAAGCCAAACTGCAAACAGTGAAGATCCAGATCTGAATATCATAATGCACCTGCAGATCAGGGTCTGTGTTGTTTGTTCTACTGATTACTCCTACAAAATTGATCAGACCCAGATCTGCGAATGCATGATGTGACAGCAGATCTGGTCTGTGTGGTTTGCAATTGGTTTCGTCTTGTAAGTGTATAGGATAGCCATCACTATTATAGTGCCATTAAAACAATCAAAAACAAAAACAACACACTTTCATCTGCAATCTGATAAATGAAACTTTGAAAAGTTTAAGAAATTTAACTAAGAAACACGATTTTTAAAAAAAATATTGAATAATCGTATAAAGAAGGGCATTAATTTGAAGTGCCTAAACCATACACTGGCAAATAGCAGCAGTCTTCATTTTACTCGCCAGCATGACATCTCCATGATCTTTGTGGCAGTTATTGCTAGGTTACAAAATCAATTGTTGCACATGTATTGGTATTGCTGGCAATGAACTTTCCCAAATTAACAAATGAAATTTTGAGCACTAAAAGTATTCCCCAAAATGACACCTGTTAGAAAATGAGGCCACATTGGTTGCTCTGCATCAGCTGAACAAGTTGTAAGCATACTGTAATTTATTTTCTGTAAACCATACTCTCATACTGTAAGCTAGAGAAATTACTGGTGTTACTATTAGTTCAACTGAATGTTATTCACCACCAGACACATAATTCATTGTCTTTGATTTTTTTTTTTTTTTATATGTATTTTCTTTTAAGCAAAATTGGCATAGCATAATCCTTTTGGAATGCAGGCAGAATGGAATGGGGTTCTCTTCCACTCTTTGTATATAAGAAAAAATAATTATTGCAGGATGTATTAAATATGCAGATAACAGACAATTTTTATCCTCTGGCAGTGGATAATGATATTAGCCGTAATAGTGACAATTACAACTGAGAGATATTGATAATAATACTTCTACTAATATTGATAATCATAATAATACTAATAATAATAATACAAAGGAGAGGAAGGAGGTTAAGAAGAATGAAATTTTATAAAATAATTCTTAATTAATTCTCATTTTGTTGGTAACAAATATTATTTAACCATTGATATTATATGAACAATATTTGGTATGACAGGAAATAAAATTGGAATCATTTATTTTTGCAATAATGTATGAATGATGGAGTTGTATATTATTATTATTATTATTAAAAAAATGTCTAAGGTTTTGATATTTAGTACATTAAAATTTAGAATGAATCTGGTAATAATATTAATGGTCCATCATTTATTTCTGAGTAACGTTTATGTTGTTCAAATGAAAAGTATTTATTAAGTTCCAAAACTTTTGACAAACCTAAATTTCTAATTGACAGTTAGGGATTAGACTTTCAGATATTTTTGAACAGTGATAGAAACAAATCCTGCCGGCAACAGGGACAGGAAATATCTCATTGATAAGATCCAGGACCCATGTTTTTGACCCATCACTCTCAGTCTCAATTCAGTCATAATGTGCATATTAAACCATGTAGATGAAGATATAGGCAAAATAAAAAATAAAACAGTGGGATCTCACATAAAATGTTTGCTGTTGTGACCTTGTATTGTACATAATAATATGTAATGCATAATGCTTTGCTTGTACTGAACAAATGTTGTAACATTGCAGTGCATTTCCAGCATTAGCATTTATCTATACTGATTTCTGGCATGGAATGCTTACATGCTAATTATGTAAGCTGCATTCAGCAGAACTGACTTTTAAAATATCATAACAAATTAATGCTGCCTTCCAACATGAATTGCTGTCACACTTAATTTGCATGTTGTGGTCATTCTAAACTGACTTGAACGATTGCATAATAATGGCCCTGCATGAATTGTGCAGGGTTATTCCAAGGAAGCCTAAAAGTACAACTATTAGCATGTGGGGGTCCACAGTTTTTTTTGTTGTAGTTTAGAATGGGTCCTGAGATACAAAGGTTGGAACCATTGCTTTCACACAATCTTGAGATTTTAAAAGTAATCCTGAGACATCCTGAAATTCATCAGTATTTTTCAAGATGTCTAACATTCTGTCAGTCGACTGTATGGATCTCTCATTATGTCGGCAGACTTGGAGATTTTCATCCCCAAAACATGCAACCTTACGTTCTGTACTTTCTTTTACAGAGGTTGATGGGGTTTTTTTTCTATTCTTGGTACCTAACTTTTGAATTTAAAAAAGTCATTCCTATGGCACCTAAATCCCAATATTTAATTGATGTAACACACGGCATTTAATACATTACATGCTGCTGTTCTGTGAAAGAAAGTTCTGCTCTTTATTAGCCTCATTGTATATTCATTAATTTTGGCATAGCTATCCAGTTTTATGTTACTGCATAAATGTCAGAACTCGTGCAAGCAGTGCATTACATTTTCGTAGGGATTGGATGTAATTAGTAAGCAAAATTTGCTTGACAAGAAGTATAATCAAATGCTTATGACCTTTAGAAAAAATACTTTTTTCACATTGGAAAATTTTTTCATAGCTCAGGAATCTTACTTCAGATTTGTATGACTAAACAAAAATTGATGTGTATATGAGAACATTTTTTTAATTTATTTTTCAGCTCTTAGTGCCAAGATTGAGAAATTGTACATTTTAAAGTTTTGATAAAGTTTTAGTTCTGCTGTTCATAGACCAGAAGACATTATGGGATGGTCAGTTGTCTTTGGTCCAATTGTCCAACCCATTGTCTGTTGTCCATCATCCATCCATCTGTTAACACAAGTTTGTTTCTGCTGCTTGTCCTAAACTGCTTGGATTGCCATGAAACTTTAAGTACACATTCATCCATGGTATAGTTGATCCTGAATGAAAATAGTATTAATAAGACATTCAGTACAGCTACCACAGTGGAAATCTTGAAAATCATGGAGTTTTCACTAAAAAAACTTCTTGGAAATGGTATCACTACTGTTCCTTAAATGGAAAATCATATCAACATGTTATTTTCACTGGAAGACTTCTTATGATGTCCAGTTGGTCCTAAATTAGTGTTGCCACTCTAATATTCAATAGGGCAGCCATGGCAGTCATCTCGTAACTCTTGTTGTTGCTTCTCCTAAATGGAAAGTCATATCAGCATGGAGTTTCAGCAGAAGACTAATTATACCTACTTGAAAATGGTGCTAATCTCACCTGAAATAAGACTACCATGGCAGTCATGTTGAAAATATTGTCACTACTTATCCTAATTGATAAGTAATATCAGCATGGGGTTTTCAGTAGAAGATTTATTATGGTTCTTAGTTGATTATGAATAACAAAGATGCCAATCTGACATCTTGAAAATCTTAATATTGCTACTTCTCCATTATTGATGGCCATATTGGTGTTGGGTTTTCACCAAAAGACTTCTTGTGATATCTATTTGATCTTAATCACAATCACAGCCAGTCATCAAACATAGCTGCCATGATGGCCATCTTGAAAATCTTGTTATCACCACTCCTTCTGAATTGTTGGTCATTTTGGTATTGGGTTTTCACCAAAAGTCTTTCAGTGATGTCTAGTTTGTCCTAAATGAAAGTGGTGCCAATTATAAATCCAAAATGGCCACCACAGTGTATGATATGAAAATCTTGGTATAGCTAATGAATATCACAGATGTTGTCAACACTCACTAGCTAAAAAGAAGAGGTCATCTTGTCATATGGAAATGCTCTTTCACTGCAGATGCTTGAAACAGCCAACAGTTTTTCCAGAATGTTTGGATCCATAGCACATTAAGTTTTCAGACATTTCTAAAGTAATTTCATGTGTGTAATGATTGATCTTGATTGGAAATCCTTTATATTTATTGGACATTAGCATGGAGATATTGTGATACCCACATTGTCTGCCCATCTGTTTGTTCATAACAACACTCTTAAACCTCTGTATGAAAATACACTAAACTTAGTACATATTTTGCTTATGTGGTAATCATTTTGGAGTGTGGTATAATTTTGGGGTTCCTCTGCTGGGGTCCCAGGGAGAGGATCAAAAGTCAAATATACAAAAATGCAGTGACATAATTGTAATGGTTTCTATAATGCCAAACTTTTGTACATGCATTTGTAGGAGGTAACATATAATACTGTATATGGTAACAGATTTCAGGTTATAATCTCATGATCACATTCCAGATGTGTGGTGGGGGTTGTTCTTAAGCAGTGATGGAATACTCCACCATTGAATTGGAACCTAGGTAATGGAAGTGGTTGATCATGCAGTAATGCCACTCATACCTTTACTTCCTTGTAGACTGTGATGAATTAAGCAGCACTGGGAAATTATGGAATGAGACAAGGACTGACATAAGTGATGTCTGACACAATTTGTCCATGATTCAGAGAGCAGAAATAAAGATACATATTAAGACCAAAAATATAGTATAAACATTACTAGAGCTAAAACTATTTTCTTAAAAAAATCTTAAAACTGCGAATTGGATCAGTTACCACAACATGAAAACATGATATTAATACATAGCTGGTGTTGAAATTCATTGTATCATTACTCAGAGGCAGATTGCTAACCATACATTGGAACCTTCCTTAATGGTCATGTCACTTAAGCAAAATCCTGCCATTCAGTTGGTGCCAAATGTTCTATTCTCTTAATTGTACCTACCTTTTTGACCTCCTAAGGCAGCCACCTCCCTTAACTAGCCAAAATTATATTATCATATTGGTAGGGGCTTAAGAGAGATTGCATCAACTGCTCCATTGGCCTAGTGGTTAGAGCGTCCACCGCAGATACGGGAGGTCGCGAGTTCGATCCCTGGCCGAGTCATACCAAAGACTTATAAGATGGTACTAACAGCTGCCTTGCTTGGCACTCAGCAGTAAGAGGTAAGTGTTAGGACTGGTTGCCCTTGTCAGGATAATGTGACTGGGTAGGACATTATGCTAAATATCTGCGGCATGATGCCCCAGTGCCAGACATCACTATAAACTGCCACATTGCCGACATTGTAGTGATATGACTGAAATTATTTTAAAGCTGCGTTAAAAATCCAAATCACACATTCAGAGATTGCATCCTATTGCTAATGAACTATGCTTATGAATCAGACAACTGATGATTAATTGAGCAGAGTACCAGTCAAGAAGTTGGTTACTGTATATACTCTTGTATAAGTCAAGTCAAACTGCAAAAAAAACAAAGATCCTGATATGCCATAGGGTCTGTCCTGTTTATTCTACTGATTATATATTATTAACAAACTGCATAGAGACAGATCTGCAGGTGCATCATGCCATGGCAGATCTGGTTCTGTGCAGTTTGCAGTTTGACTAGTCTTATAACTCTGTATATATGGTATCTTTGATCAGGCAATTGGCTGTAATAACAGTGAACAAATTTTCCTAGACTTTTATTAATGTTTTTAATTTGTACATAAATTCTGTTCATGCACATAGATGATTTAATTTTTTTGGGCAGGCTAAAATTATCTTGTGACTATTGGGGATATTTATCTTGAGAAAATACTGCAAAGCATTTGCTTTTGATTGTTCAGAAAGTTGGTGCTTACTTTGGTCAAGAAGTACATGTTTTGTGCTCTGGGTACTCCAGTGCACAAAGTAGATTTATTTTCTCAAAACATTAGCATTGAAGTCCGCAGGAAACGAGTTAGTGGTATGATCCCAGTTATGTGAGCTGTTATGTGGTATGATCCCAGTTATGTGAGCTGTTATGTGGTATGATCCCAGTTATGTGAGCTGTTATGTGAGCTGTTATCTGATGTAGATGACACTTTAATTTATTCTGCATGATTAATGCTGCAGTCTGATTGACAGAAATGGTCTGTCATCTTGAAGCTCTGTTCATACAGATGATAAAAATAAAATGCACATATTATTTTACCAGTGCATAATATATTACCAACTGTGGACATTTCTGCCATAGTATGATGCACTTAATTGACTGATTGGTTGATTTAACTGCACTGATGACAGGTTATATAATGCCAAGGCATTTGGAGTACCAGTCTTGCCCAGAGTCGAGTCACACAGCCTGCAAGGTCAGGCCTGGAAAGGAATCAGATTTTCACCATTATGGTAAAAGAGTCCACACTAATCACTGAGCGACAGTGGCTCCTGTATTCACTTTAAATTGTAAACAAAACAAACTAAACTTAGATTAGCTATCCATTATATGATGGTAGTTCTGTGTCAACATTATTTGAAGTTAAATGTGTATTATACATTGGCAGATATGTTATATCTCTCAGGCTTAGAAGGATATATAGCCTATAGGCAAATGATTGTACTGTTGGTGTCTTTAATGATGACAGTTTAATAGTCAAAACCTATATGGGTACAGAGTATGATTGACAGACAGAAAGAGCTTACAAGCAAGTATTGAACAGTCATAATAATTTTGGTCAGCATTAGGTTCTGATAAATACTGAATTACACTTTAACATAAAATTGCAGTTAAACTTGACACACATTCATCTGAATTGGTTAAGTTGGTCCTGACTGAAAATGGTCCTGCTCAGATATTCAGTATGGCCACTTTGGCAGCCAAGTTTATAAAAACTTCTTAACATTATTTCTCTTGAGTGGATTGTCATCTCAGGTTAAGGTTTTTTACATAGACTTTCTTATCATGTCTGGTTGGACTAATTGAAATTGCTACCAATCTGAAATCCAATATAGCAACCACAGCAGCCATATTGAAAATGTTATTAATACTATTCCACCTGAAAAGAAAGACATATCAAAATGGGATTTTCACTAACAGATAAAATGGTACCTCGATCTGATGTCCATCATGGCCACCATTGCAGCCATATTGAAAATCTTGATATTACTACACCACCTAAACAGAAAGTCATATTGACATAGAGTTGTGACCTGTAGACCAATTTTGATATCTGGTTTTTCCTGAATGAAAATTGTGCCTATCAGGCCTAAAATATGGCTGCCAGAATGAACATATTGAAAATCTTGTCACTAATTTTTTTGAAAGGATGATTATATAAAGATGTTGTTTTCACCAAAAGTCTGCTAATGGTGTCAAGTTTGTCATAAATGAAATGCTGCCAATCTTGCATTCAATATGGCTTCCACAGTGGCTAATTTGGAAAACTTATTGCACAAGATCAGAAATGGTTTCATCACTCAGCAGTTAAAAAGAAGAAATGGTCTTATCTTGAATTAATAATAA
The DNA here is from genome assembly GCA_016617855.1 of Megalonaias nervosa. Classification (NCBI taxonomy): domain Eukaryota; kingdom Metazoa; phylum Mollusca; class Bivalvia; order Unionida; family Unionidae; genus Megalonaias; species Megalonaias nervosa. The sequence continues at coordinate 2,998 of JAECUM010009720.1, read as the reverse complement.
TAATAATAATAATAATGAGGACTTTGTATAGCGCCTAATCTTTAGAAGCTGTAAACGCTTTACAACATTTGACAACACTTAAAAAACATATAATGATATGATTACAAAAATAAAAACAAACACCATGAAATTAGAAAACAGAAAACATGCTGTAAATATTTAAGGTAAGGAAACATTATTAGGTCTTTAAGTCTGTTCTTGCAGTTGAAGTAGGTGAGTTTTAAGAGCGCTCTTGAATGAGATCACTGTGTCTTTGTGTCTGAGTTCAGTGGGCAATTCGTTCCATGTTGCTGGGCCTTGGTATGCAAAAGAACATTGTCCATATGACTTCATTTTCATAGTGGGAATAATGAGAATACAAGTGTCAGAAGAGGAGCGTAAGTATCTTGCTGGTGTGTGTATACATGAGTGAGGTCAGATAGGTATGTTGGACTGGAGCCCGTCAGTGAAACATAGCACAGAGAACAAATTTTGTGTTTAATTCTGGATTGAATGGATAGCCAGTGTAGGGTACAGAGCAGGGGGGAGGCGTGCTGTGATTGTAGTAATCTAAGGATGATCCGAGAAGCTGTGTTTTGAACTTTTTGAAGTTTCTGGAATAAATATTGAGACGAACCAGACAGAATTGAGTTACAATAGTCCAGTCTTGAAAGTACTAAGGAACACACAAGTGTTTTAGTGGCATCAACTGAAAGATACTTGCGAATGGAGCTGATGCGTCTCAGCTCAAGATATGCAGCCTTGCATATGTTCATGACATGTTGGTGCAATGAGAGAGTGCTCTTGTAAATTCTTTTTGTCTATTAGAGGGTCAGGCCTTTTCAAGGACTATTGTTTAAAATATGTTGTCTACCATATTTTATGGAAATGTATGTGTTACCTGTGTACATATGCACACACATTGTGTTCATAAGTGATTTAATTTCATCTCGGTAGTGATTAGAGGCCTAAAGGCATACAGTCTCTGATGCCAACTTGGGATGCTGAAATCTTGAATTTTTTGGTTAGATTGGGTAAAGAATTGAGAAGCATAGAAATGAGATTTTATCATTGGCATCTGTTTATTTTCCAGTCGAAGACTATTCAAAAACTTCCATGATAAGAAAATGATACTGAAACAGGATGCTACAGGTAGCCATGTCATGCATAAGCCTGAGATGGTGAAGAAACTGGACCAAGCTGAGCATATCAAAGAAGGATATGAAATGCTGAAAGATTTTAAGGGAGAGAAGATGTTTGGCAAGGGAGAGCACCCCCTGAAGGGAGATAAACATTTGCATCCAGATCACAAACATATGGACATTCAGCATACTCTTCAGCAAGCTGAGAAGGTACAGAATGCATATGAAAGGTATCATGATACGCAATCCAAAATGCATCATGGCACACTGCATGGAAAGAAAGATGCTGACAAAGTTGAAGGGAAGAAACATGATTATCACCATAAGGATGCAGTGCACAAGAACATAGATAAGGTATGACTTATTCACTGCTGAATTTGAAATTGGTTAGCTCCAGTACTTTGTTGTTATTGTTGTTGGTTTGGGTTTAATGCCATTTATCAGAGCATGATGGACTGTGCATGGCAGCCAGTTTAACTGGTGGAGGGAGAACCCAGGAAAACCCTGGTAAGAACCAATGACTTGTGGGAAGCTTCTAGTAAGCTTTCTCACATCACCACATTAGCCAAGCCTGGGATTCAAACCTTGGCAGACAGGGGTGAAATGGCAGTGATTGGTAAAGGTGAACGTTTAAGACCACTCTGCCTCTCCACTACTCTGTAATAGGTAGTCATCCAATCATTTATTCAGGATTTTGGAAAAACTCAATTCAAAATTTGGCATTGCCCAATCACACCACTGGTGTTGAATGTGTATATCTAAATGCAGATGCACATTTATAACCAGTAGCTAATCAATCATTATTCATCATATTTACATTTTTTTTTTCGCTTTACCTTTAATTGGAACCATATTGCCACTATCGTTCTGAGGTGTCAGTAAACTCAACTACATATCTACATGCCTGTCTTGAATTGTTGACATGTGTCATAATAGACCGTATGTAAATCATTGTTTTATAGCATATGGATAACTAAATTCAAACTTATATAAACTTGAGGGGCCTAAACTCCTACCTGTTGCAGTCTGTATATCGGGCTTTGTTTATTCAACATTCCAATGCACCACTGCCCATTTTTAAATTGGCTCTGTTTGATTTATTGCATAATATTAATGGGGATGCTAAGTTTGTCAAATATAAAGCGACCTGGTTAACAGATGGTCTGATACCTCGGCCAGTTTTACAATGATACACGTACAAAATTCATACTGTTTTAATTTTACTATGTTTCACTCAGTTTTCTTTATGTTCTTAGTAGGAACAAAAAAATTGCTAAATGATTAAGTGTAAACATTTTAACAAGAAAAATCTTGGGTTTTAAAGGAAATGCTCTGTTAATTAGTTGTTTTAATTGTCTCTGAATTAAGAATTCATCACTTAGACACATGCTGATAGTTTTATACTAATTCAAATTGGGATAACATTACTGTCTTTCATCTTTTCTAAATCTTTGTTATATTGTAAAGTCAGATATAAAAGTGGGGAGAAAAATATGTTAGCATAGGAGTATAGAGGCTATTCCATTGCATTACTATTTTGTGGGATCACACTATTTTCCTTAACACATATCTACTGTATTTCATGGTTGATTTAATTTTGTAAATTGTTGTCAACCATCCAGAAATAAAATCCTCCATCAGTATATATAGGATTACAGTATATCTCATATTTTTTTGCTTATGGTAGTGATTTCAGAAGAAGAACTACATGTTTATATAATATGTTATCAAAAGAATCAGATTTGGCCAAAACCTCAGCGCTGGTGATATTTAAATTATAGATACCTAAAAAAACAGTATAGAAAAATAGTGTTGCTTTTAATTTAATTCATAGACTGGTAACATTTCTTGATAAAAAAGACTATGAACATCAACAA
>JAECUM010009719.1:0-45094 GCA_016617855.1 Megalonaias nervosa | reverse complement strand
TTCTGCACAACGACATTCTCAATTTAAGTCTTCCGGTCAAATTATCAATATTGATTTATAAAACAATAATACTTAACAGATAATATTCTACAGAATACGTATACATTTTTCTAAGGGTAGAGTACATGAGATACTATAACTAATATATTTAATTCTAGGCTTCAGGTTGTAACACTGCTGCATATAAACACACTCAATTACACATGAGAGAGAGAGAGAGAGAGAGAGAGAGAGAGAGAGAGAGAGAGAGAGAGAGAGAGAGAGAGAGAGAGAGAGAGAGAGAGAGAGAGAGAGAGAGAGAGAGAGAGAGAGCATTTTGTCAGTGTTTAGTTGCTGCAATATAAAGTCCTTACCAGTTAAAATTTTATTGGTTGTTTTTATTTTTCAAGTTGTCTTAGTGTGTGTGTGCGTAAATTGAAAGCTTGTGATTACTAGACAATATCGTCAATCATATTTGCTCCATTATTCCATACAAATAAGAAAGGAAGTAATTTTGTGTTGAATTTTTCCCCCTCTCCCCCCCCCCCGCTCGGTACAATAAAATTGATAAACAAACACTTATTTGAAATTAAAATGAAAGAAACTAACCTTGCATTGTTATCATTTATTCCTTCTTTTTTCATCAAGCGAAATTTATTAAAGAAAAAAAATATAACCACGAACTCCGTATATGTTGCGGATGCCGGTTTGCATATGCATCCTTGATGTAGTGTGTATCGCTTATATCAGATAACAAAACCGCAAAAGAGACGAAAATATCACCCGATTGCTTGAAGGCACCTGCCATTAACGCATGAAAAATCACAAGGTGCAAACTGACCAAGATTATATTGTATTCAGGTTAACTGTACGACGGTATCTCGTAAATAAAACAAAAAAAACATTATTTTAAAATACATTCACTGTGAGTGCAAATGATAATCATTTCGCTAGCATGGGTTACAAAAGTGGTATTAAAGCAAGTTATTGTTATGTATACTATTTGCCCTGCAAACATCAATTATAATTGCATATGGCAAACAAATAGAAGACCGGGTGATGAATAAACACAACTGGTAGCGAGCAATATACTCCTTGCTTAAACTTACCGACAGGAAATCAACTACAAAGGTTATTTTATTACAATGCAAACCAACCCCGGAAATTGACTTTGGTATCTTTTAAGTGTGCCGATTTTTTCTTATGAAGTCGGCCAACATAAGGAAGCCAAGTTTGGTTCCTTTGGATTCTTTTAAGTGTGCCGATTTCTTTTTTTTCATAAATTCGTCCGACATAAGGAAGCCAGCATTGATTCCTTTTTACCTGTATTAACGGGAATTTTCAAAGTAAATTAAAACAATGGAACAGTTTTGAAAAGCGAAAGAATCTAGTGCGTCGTGCACGCATATCGATATAAGGCTCATCAGTAAGTTAGTTTTCAGTAGTTTCATGTAAATGTTCCCTATCCATAGTTTATTGTGTTTTATTTTTCGACAACAAGAAGCATGTACTTTGTCTTGTGGGGATAAATGTACGTCATTTCCGGTTGGCGTCCTCAATAGGTTGGAAATCGTAGCTAAGGGGAAGTAACAGCGTTGAATACTTCTATTTCGAATAATTAAATTATTATTATTTCTTTACACTTGATATTTTTTCTGTTCTTTTTGTGCGAGTATAACTACTTTTAATCATGTAATGCAAATCTGATGTAAAAATAACAATGTTGGAGTATGACCGGTGACCTTTAAGGAAGAACGTTTGACTCGATTTCTGATAAATCATTCAACAAACAAAAGCACATATGAAAAGCCATATTGCATCGTTATCGACCGTTTAATCAGTATCCGTTCACGAGGGTTCATTGAAACCTGAATTTATGATAGAAACATATGTAATAAAACAATTGACAGCTATCGACAGACTCCTATAACATGTTCCATCAGTTGATCGTATATCAAAGCAGCTAGATTTGTTAGAGTACGAAAATCTACGTGCATTAAATTAACTGTGCAACATGTTACAAATGATACTCTTTGTACAAGAGGTGTTATGTAATAGACGTGCGAGTTTTGTGATAACAGGGTTCTATTTTAGTTTCAAATGCATTTAATAGGTTATTTTCAGCGGGAGTTTTTAAAACCGTTTTTATTTCTATTTTAGTAGATACGCTATGATTAGGGCGATGCTGAGAAATAATAAAAAATGTCATAATTTTAGAGATGAGCATCCCTTCGCAGCATAATTCGAAATATGAAGGGATTAGTGTGAGAACCTAGTTTGCATTCTGCCAGGAATATTGACCTTATTACATCAATCATCGGCCTAAAGTACACAACACTTTTCTAACCTTCCTAGGAAGCTGATTGTCTGGGACGAATCGTGTTTTTAACCAGGATCCAACGTACACAATGCGATAGATAAGAGATGCATGAAATGATTTGAATAATGGATGACACGGGCTACTAGAGTGTCATAGTTCAGTTTTTGAACGAGTTCAATAAATTATACTAAGAAACATCACTTTTTGAATTCTTTCTATATCTGAACGTACATACATTAAATAGTTCATTACTTTGATGCAAACACTTACCTGGGTGATGTACTGCAATGAAAAATGTTTAAACTCCAGTAATATGGAATATTGTATCATAAAATGATTTACATGCACTAACATTTCAAACATGAAATCTTTTCTTTTCTTCACAACAAAAGTCATAGATGGGTATTCGTAGGTTGAAGAAGGCGCCCTAACATCGCCAGTGTCAAGTATTACATCAACATGAGTAGTATAAGGAAATGAAGGTTCACGCTCACCTAGCTCTACAAACTAGGCGAGGAGCACAACCCCATTGATTTATACTACTGGGTTATGGGGGTTCTGGCACATCTGTGGTCAAAGTGTGTAACTAAAAATCCAATCCTAGAGTGAAAATGGGGGTTCTGGTTCACCCCCTCCTTATTGCGTCCCATGGAATGGGGTTCTGGCTCACCTGTGTTTCGATGTGGCTCACTTTGTGTTAGAGAAATGATTGTAGAATAATGAAGATGTCTCTTCCATGTTATCCTTGGCATGAGGATAAGCTTGGTAAGAGTGAGAAGAGTCCTGAACCCGAGCGGGAATTAAGTGAGGAGGAGTCTAAGGCATGGTTAAAACGTGCGAAGGAGTTGATAGCGTATGCGAATTAGGATCTGAGTTATGTGCCAGAGATAATTTACTGTGAGGAGAGTGAAGGAGAGGAGGAAGAGGGTGAGGAGTATATAAGGCGGGGTCATCGTCATCAACATCTTGTGCAGCGGTACAATCAAAAGTATTATATCCGGAATAAGCTGAAGTGTTTTGAGTTGTCGGTTGCCCAGCTAAATGAGTCGATTACTGGTTGAATAAGATCACTCAAGTGCAGTTAATAAATCGTGAAAAATTTATAAAATTTGAGTGTGTGTTTAAGCGTATTTTTGAGAAGATGGGCTTGGTTGATCATGCGGCGAAATGTAAGGCTGTATCTGGAAAGAGTTTGATGGAGAAGTACGATGAGATTATTTCGGAGGCGTTACGTGACTGAGGGCAGTGGTGGGAATTCACGAGTTGAATTGTGCAGGATAGGCAAACCACTTGACAAGGGATTTGTTTCCTCGAGTAGAGAGGACTTTTTCAACTCGGAAAACATCCTGGCTGGTTTTTTCTGTAATTCTTGTTCGTAAAAAGACCCTTGGATAGGTTCTCCTGAAGAATCTTGGAGGGTATATGTGACTGGAATGGTTTTTTGAATGGTATCGATGAAAAAGACTTCCTCGGTCCAGTTGGGAGTGTATCCTTTTCCGAAGGTGGAGTTTTGTCTGCTGATTCTGACGCGATCCCCTACTTTGAAATTGGATTTGAGAAATAAGGCTTCTGTAACTTGCTGTTTTTGATTTTTGGAGAAGGCTTCTGTGGGTGTCATTCGAATGCTTCGATGGTAGGTGTGATTGTAGTGGTTGACGTGGTCTGGAAGGAAATGTAAGTATCGGTTAGTATTATCGCTGGTGAATCTTTCCACATGCGAGTTCGGTCAAATCGTTCGATGACAGAGGCCTTGAGAGGATTGTGAGTGCTGTAGGGAGTGATGTTATTTTTTTGAAGCCAGTCTGAAACGGTTTTGTTATAAAGTTCACTTCCATGAGCTGCCCAGAGTTTATGGGGTTTTCGTTCTCGAGTGATGTGATCCATTGCCTCTACAATAGAATCTCCTTTTCTGTTTTTGAGAGGAATGACCCAGGCATGTTTACTAAAGACATCGATGACTGTCATGAAATAATGGAAACGATCGTTGTAGGTACTGTAAGCTCTTATGGCGATGAGATCTATTGATCAAATGTCATCTACGTCTACAGCGATAAATCTGCGTCGTGGAAAATGTTTGCGTGCTGGTTTATGCAGTACCTCTGCGAGAGCGTTGACGCCATTGCCCAACTTATGTTTAGTGCTAATGATGCATCTGACGAGTGCACCGTCTACACGTTCTCTGAAATTGTGTGGCTTGAGTTCTTGTAAGTCTCTCAGCATGACTCGATTGCATCCTGCTTTATCGTCGGGATAATATCTGTAACAGATATCATGCTGCATGGCAATGGCATCGACAGCGTTATAGGGTTTCTCATCTAGAAGGGGTTGATCGTGTTCATCCAGTTATTGATCTAAAGTGTTCCATGGTGCTGTGTAATGATGTCCTGGTAACGTCCATCCGCCTCGAGGTCTTGGTAGTTTTCCAATGAGGGCATGAACATCCATGTCGTCTCCAAGAATGTGTCGATGCCCACATCCTTTACAGTTTCCCCCGCACAGATTTATTTCCACACGTAGGTCCTTACAGCTCGTATCAAGCTCGCAGTGTCTACAAAGACGCATGTTGTATACAGATTCATTGACATTTTAAGCATGCTCAAGTTGTTTGATGAAATGTGTTTTTTTTTCAGAGCCACAGAGAGCACATCTGGATTTAGTCACAATGCGTTTACTTTTGGTGACAACCTCCATTGGATCCACACTCCTTTCCTTAGCTGTACACTTAAGGCTGCACGAATCCATGATGGTTATATGAGAAGTAGATATTATTTGGGAAACAAAGATAAGACTGCTTCACCGGGAGATTTTCCTTGACGTCTTCGTAGGATGTAGTCGATGCAGTACCATCCACAGCTGTTATCATCGACGTCTTGAAATTGTAAGGAGTTATAGACTGCTCTTTTATGGGATGATGGGAGATAGCGTGTGACCTCATCAGGTGGAGGTAAACCAAACGAATTAAAATACTCGGCATCATGGGAATGAGGGTCACTGAAGATAGCGACCCAGTGTGTTCCCTGACAGTCGAAATAATTTTGGAGATTCACAACGCAGCTCTCGTGAGGTTGGATTTGTTTAGGAATTTGATCTTTGGAGAAGACGCCTCCGAAAGTGGAAGACGCTAAGAGCTGTTCGATATCAAAGTTGCTTAAAATTTTTTCTTTACTCATACCTATGCCAACGGTATTGCCCGGCAGTTGAAGTCCTTTGCCGATGCCAAACAATCCTGGCAGTAAAGTTGCAGTGATGCCAGCGAGCAGAGGACCTATAAATCCTCCTTGTTTGGACAGCTGTGCCGCGGATAAGTATAACACGAGTCCTTTTCGAGCTGCTTTATGTTTAGCGATAGAATTGACCTGACGCTGAGTCAGCATGAGTCGATCAGGTCCTGTGGGCTGAAGCTTTAGTCTTACAGAGACAGGCCTTTCATGAGTAGCAGCTACAGCGATATTTTTTTTTTCCTGTGGAGGCAAAGTAACATCTACAGGAATGTATTACATGGTGATGCTATATGAAATGCTATTATTGTTGTCGTTTTTTCTTATTTCGATAGCCAGTAGAGGAGGTCACGAGAGATCGTCTCTTTCCGCTCATGTCACTCCCCATGACTGCTTTTTGAGTAGTTCCAGTGATAGCTCCTGTAGCTGCAGCGAGTCCTAAGAGGGCTGAGATGTTAGCGAATAATTTCGGAGCAATGTTTTTGATGAAGGAAATGATGGCAGAGGCAATGGAACCTCCGTTCTGTCGTCGCCGTCGCTGAGTTGTCTTTCTTCTAGGCATGTCGTCTATACAAGGACATTCATCTTTGCATTAATAACTTCCAGTGTCATGAATCAGTCTGAGGTGACCAGGGCGTAGCAAAGGTAATCCGCTCCTGGAGCCATTGTCCATCGGATTTCATTGTTGGCGGTAGAATCTTAAAGGAGTTCGGAATATTTGGAGACATCGAAGTGGTAGATGGGAAACAAGGTAGCGAAATCGTCCAGCGAGACTTGTGTGCCTGTGTCAACGTCTTGATATTTCTGAATAGCTTCCGCCAGCATCGTGTAGGCTCGTGAATAATTTCGTGTACCTACGGCGAAGTTGCATTCGAGTTCTCGTTCGGGATACTGCCTGGAGTTGATTTGGACGTGAATGCAAGACAAACCCACGTTGTTAAAGATGTGTTTGCTTTGAGTTGTTTGATCTGTCCGTTGTGCTTCCAGTTGAAAGGCGACGAAAACGTGTCTGTGAAGTTCGCTGCCTGGATTGGTGGCCACTCTCCACGAGGTAGTGATTTGAGCCGCTGTAAACTGCTGCATGTAGATACGGTTTTGTTCGAAATACAGTTTCTTAGTGAATCAAGCTAATATTGCTTCCAGTTCGAGCATGTGTGTGGTAGAGGGTGTGAATTTAGGCATCCATAGTGACAACCACGTCATAGTGAATTGTCCATCTGCTGAAGCTGCGGCAGTGTGCATCTATTGAGCGGGAAAGTCTCTTTCCAGCACCAGCGTGTGTTTAACCCCTCTAAAGATTATGTGGATATCCCTGCACACTACGAACATACTGCTCAGTGGAAGCATCATGCAGATTTCGTGTTTAGTATCAGTGATAGTGCGTCGAGAGGCAAATCCCGCGTTATATGTAATATTACGCGCGAAGGAGAATCTGGCTCTGAAAACGCATCCAGTCACTGCATCTGCATTGCCTGTAGTCCCCACGAGAATCAGACCCGTAGGGGTGGGAAATTCGCTGCTCACTCCCACACCTACATTTGTATCTCTAAATCACCAAATGTTAGTTGCGTAGGATGGCACGTTGTCATCGCTGAACATGACCAAGTTCAGAATTGTGCTGGCTTGTGGCAAGTAGCCATTGATTTCTTCGACGGTTTGATTGTTCAGTTGATATTTGGCAGACTTGAATAACGACCACCCGTTAGTTTGGAGCGTGATCTAATCCAAAGTCCACTAGTGGGTTGGCGTTAGTTTGTATATTTCTGCGGACTTCCAGAAAGGCCGTATGGGGAAGCAGATACACATCTTTTTCACGCGTCTCTATTTTCCGATGGGTACTCGCTTTGAGATTGGTGATGTTGGTGTCCTGATACTCTATGTACTCATACTCGGTGGTAGAGTCATCCACGGAAATATTGTCATTGAGACGCAGATAATCGGGAGTGAATCTCAAATACATGCTCCTATGCTATATGAGTGTTATAAAAATTACCATAATCGTTTTAATCCATACCCGGACAAGATACGGCCTAAAGAGGGGCCTTGTGGGATGGGCATACTGACGTTTTCATCCAAGTCTTGTAAAATTCTTTCGGTTCGCTCTCTGTGGATCCTAGACGTTTCTTAAAGCGTTTGTTTGGCCTCTTTAGAGACAGGAATCTCTGTCATGGGAGTGGGCAACGGTGCTGCTGGCGTAGCTGCGAACATAATTTTGTTGGCTACTTTTTGTCCTATGTCTGTTCTCGCCGCAGAAGCTGCTCTGGTGACTCCTGGTTCGGCGGCCTTGAGAGCCATGGGGCCAGTTTTGGCGGCAATGCTTGGAAGAGCTGCTCGTACGGAAGAATCCACCAAGGACTTCACGTCGATGCTCGCGTGAAGGTCTCATAGTTGCTTTATTTTAACTGCAAGCATTCTTTTAGTCCAATCTACGACGTCTGACATGCAGGTAATAGGTGATTCTTTCGTTGCTGTTATCGACAGCATTACCCGATTGATCGGTCAGCCACACAGTAATTCAGAGATAGCGTAGGTGTTGGTGATGGGGTAGTAAATGAAAGGATTGGGGCGAAGTTGCATGAGCGAGCTTGGTGGGACGTTAATCGAGGTGAAATAAATGACGTTGGAGGCAGAGCGTACGGAAGACAAGGATCCTTGATCGATCAAACAGTTAATGAGAAGGCTGTTGACAATGGTGATATGTTCACTGGCATATCTTCTTCGTACACTCCGTTTTGAGTCAGTGACCCCAGAATCGAATCCCAGAAGAGATCCGATGGAGTTAGCGATGTCAAATTGCACAATGTAATTTCAAGAGAGAGTTAATCGAGTTCGCAGTGTAGAGTAATTAGGCTCGATTTTGATTTTGGCTGATGTATCTCCTTTGGCGGTGATAAGTCGTGAGATTTCCGTTGCGAGGTCGGTAATGTTGTAGCCTCCAGGAGAGATCGTGATCATTTATTGTTGAAGAGCGACGACGTAAGAAAACCGATTGTTTTTTACAGTGAGATTGAAGAATATGTTCCAGATGTCAGCAAAGATCAGCGCGATTTCGTAGGACGATTGTTGGTTTAGTACAGCGGAGGATTATACCTCATCGTGGACGTGACCGATTTGGAGTGAAACAGCAGTGTGGTATCACTAAGAGCCATTGTTTATATGACGTCTTCGTACAAAATGCGATACTGATCGGACGTCACTAGCTTTTTATCCAGAAGATGATTGAGGATTTCGACCATCTCGTTGTCGACCTCCACACCGAGATTTTCCGCTTGTTTAGAAGCGATCAACAAGTTGAGACGCAAGACGATTTCGGAAGGAGTATGGAAATAGCGGATGCCACCTCCAGTCACTCTGTGGAGTCCTTTTCCTTTCAAACTTAATCTTCTTTTCCACTCTTCTTCCAATTTCTTAAGTTCTTTTTCTTTTGCTGTTCGTAATACATCTTGTGGTGTACCTTCAGGGTTTTTGGGGAAATCAGATTTTATCCTGTTTATAGGCCTGTCTATCTCATCTAGAGTTAATGATTCCAAAGGAGTAGACGGTTTAGAAAGCCTTGGAAATGCCGTCTCTGTAGCAAACATAGGTTCAGCTCTAGAGCGGTAGACTTGTTCTCTGATCTTGATTTGTTGTGCCAGAGGATAGTTAAAATATTTTGATTTTTCAAGTAGTTCTTTCATGTAGTTTTTGTCGGCCTCGTCCTTCTGCTTTGCAATCTACGGTCCGTATACCTGGTTGACTCTGCTGACCAATTGACGTGCAGCGATCGCTTTGAAGTATTTATCCTCGGCAGATGACCCTAATGTTGTATGTGTATCGATTTCTCGTAGCGTGTGATTCACAAAGTCTTCTAGCCATTCTTTGCATAGATTTCTCGAAGCGTGTGACTCACAAAGCCTTCTAGGCATTCTTTGTTGGGAGGTTCTTGTTGATAACCAATATCAGCCGTCAAATACCACATGGCTCTATCGGTTTTATCCCTATTACATTTTTTGTCTAGCTCCTCTTCCGAAAATTCCTCCTTAAATTTTTCTTCTTCCTGTTGAATACTTTTTTCCTGTTTCTTTTGCGTTTCGAGAGCAGACTCGGTGACCCTCTGTTCCTCTTTCACCTTCTGCAGAGAGGCAGTTGTTTCTTTTTCTTTTCGTCTCATTTTTGTAAGTTCAGCCTTCCTAGCTTCTCCTTGTTGTTCAGCTTCTGCACGTCTCATCATCTCTGAGATGTCGACTTCTGGAGTGAGTGGTGTGAGCTCCTGCAGCGATTGCTGCTGCTGTTGTCGAGTCGTTTTGAGTGTATCCAAGAGTTGATCTTGTTTGACATCGTAGGTGGTTTTGGCTTCGTCGAGTTTAGTTAGAAGACGTTTGAACAATTCTCCTGCCACATCGCGTTGAAACGTCTGCTGACTTATTTTGTCTTAGGCCACTCGTTGCCGCAGAGCAGCTCTCTTCTTGATGACATTCTCACGCTGACGACGTGTAGTGACTTTTTCGAAAGATATGTTGGAAGAAACTACGTTTGAAACAACTTTGTTATTCACATACTAATCAGGTAGGTAAAATTCGTCAAAGCCTTTTCAACACCGCTCTGGAGCGGTTTCCGCATCGCGATGACAGGTCAAAAAATCGTGTTTGGAGCTCGACGTCGCTGCAGCATAGCAGTCTTTGAATTATTGAGCAGTGATACTGCGACAGTGGTCTCTGGCGATGGCGTCGATGTCTCAGTTATCCAACCCTGAGAACAGTACAAAGCATCCCGTGTTTTGTCGGATGTATTTGGGGACAGTATAGTACGACTGAGTGAGATAAAGGCTCTTACAACGCTCGTGTCTCGATAAGGAAACGTACTCGCAGATTTTACTCATATTTTCTCGATCGATTTTTATGTAATCAAACACGATGACCTTATGCAGGTCGGAATCGAGCTCTTCCACAGGCCGAATCTTGTGAAGACCTCGTTTCCCGCCATGGACTCACCGAACTCACGCAAGGTAGTGTACTTGTCCTGGTGAGGATTAAGCGTATAAATAATCACCCGATCGTACTTGAACATGTTATTGAGAAGCATGTTCATGAGGTTTTCCCACAACCCGTAGGACCCACGATCATGTAATGGCAGACCGGCATCAAAACATGATGGGAATGCTCTGGAGTTCTTGCCTTCGTGTCAAAGTTAATGATGTTCGTGGTTTATACAAATTGTCGTACACCACTTTTGGGATGTTGATCGGCACGGGAAGTTTCAGCAATAATGAGGACAATGTCAGTCGTTCTGGGGATTCTATAACGGGCCATCTCAATATGAGTGGTCATAGCCTCACCAATTTAGAGGATGTGAGTTATCCACCTCCGGATGCCAATGCTGTACGATGGTCTCACGTCAATAGGCTCGCGCAGACCAAATTATAGTTGACTGGTGGCATAATGACGGGCAACCTCAACATGGGTGGAATGAGTTTGTACTGGCTTCCTGCCGCCTCAGCAGGATCTTTTCAGCTCGTCAGAGCTGATGATCTGGATGTGGCGCTGGTTGGAAAATACGATGAAACGGGCGGTATAGTGAGTGGCAATGTGGCTGTGACGGGAACGTTGTCCATGACAGGTCAGGTGATGAGCGATCTTACCATGTCCTCACCTACGTCGGGCACTACGACTCAAAATTCAAGACGTGTAGGAGTCGTGACTGGACTTAAATCCAAAGCGACGATGATTTACCACTTTAGGACAATTGACCATTCCCTTTGGATCAACATAGAAGGTGGAAGAAATTACACGCCTATTATTGTTCAAACGTGGAAGGATTTCGCATCAACAATGCTTATTACTACTTGATGGCGGGGTTCTATGATAGCCAGATTAAGTTTTACAGGACCATGTCAATGTAAGGACAAAAACTATACGGGCTGCCTACAACATAGCCCATCACGGATAACAGTCAGGCTATTTCGTATGGATAACTGAACTCGTTTGGAGGAGAGCAAATTATCCACCACAGGGGGTACTCTCACAGGAATACTCACGATGGCAGCTGGAGCTAAACTGGTAGTGACAGATTATCCACCCACCGCCAACAATGAAGTGGCCACCAAGATGTATGCCGATAAACGTCGTGTCAGAAACAACGTTGGATACGTTCCAATTCTCTCTGGAAACACGGATAATCGATGCGGCATTATCGTTTTAGCCTCCGCTGAATACTCGTCCTCTTTCAAGGCCTACATGGTCTTTTCAAGCCACGTAGCAGCAGTCAGCGGCACTGGCAACGAGTGGGTCACTAACGGAATCGCCTCTAACTTTTGGCTGCAGATACAACTGACTGAGGCCGTGGCGATATGGAAATTTAGGGTGAGAGGAAATAAATAGTGGCGGTGAAAGAATTTTCACTTGGAGACTCGATGGCGTTAAACCTGATGCTTCCTCAGATGTCTTATACACCGGTAAAGCAGCGATAGGATCTCTCATGCTCGAATTTTTTTATCGCATCCTGAAGCACAAACACCAAATACTCCACGTATAAGTTTACAGCTCTCACCGATGAGCCTACCAATCCTGGATTAAGTTATTTTCAGATTTTTACTCTGGATGATCTCATATAGAACATGGCAGAAAAAATTGTGGGCATCGCTACAGAGTTGTACCAGTTGCAGTTTGACGAGGAGTATAGACAGCAATCCTCCTATGCCTCCAATGATCAGCATGTGTTAAAGCAGACGACGGGAGTACACGCAAAGATCAACGAGGTAAGAAAGGCAGGTAAATTATCTTTGGAGGAAGCCTATGAACGATAGAAGGAGGATGATATCAAAAGGTCTCGTCTGTAAGTGGGGAATATGTGTCATGCACAGCTGAGAGAGGCCATCGATCGGAATTGGGCTGTGAATATATTTTGTAACAATGGGGAGTCTGCGCGGTTATTCAAAACAATCGAAGGCCTCGTGCATGATATCATTCAGGAATTACATCCAGACCTTGTTGACATCATCGAGAAAACGGGCTATGTCAAACGACAACGATTTGCTCGAAAGGAAGACGGCGAGGCCCACAAAAATGTGGTTTCTCGAAAGCTTTTTCGAGGTGATCGACAACTCAGGAGTGCCATCGATAAGCGAAAGTTTTTCCATCAAGTGGGTCTGGAATATGAGGATGTGGATACCATTATTGAAGTGATGTCACTGGATGACCATCCTGCTAGTATCAATGACGATGCTGTTGAAAAAGTCACTGGAGATGCGTTTGAAAACAACAAGGCTATGGAAGTGCTTTTTAACGTGATCATTTTTAGTGTGCATGGAAAGATAGATCCCAATGTGGCGGCGGACTCCTATACGTATTTAGAACAATTTCTGCCTGAGGAGATCGAACAAAAGCTGAGTGCTGTGTTTAAGAACCGAAGTGTTCTTCCACGAGGACACTTTGTCTCTATTCCAAAAGCCTCTCAGGAACTGTTGGATAAAATCAACGATCGAGAAAAATATTGAAGCAAATACTGAAGTCCATGGGCTTATAATGACAGCGATTTTATGTTTCCAACGATCAAAGACTTTGAGAAAGTTAATCTCAACGTGGAAAAAATCGTTCTGGCTTATTATTACCTTTATAAGTATCACCGAAAAATACCTTATTTCGAAGATGATTATCGTTTGTTACACGTGGTAGAATCACAGCGATATCTGGACTATCTTAGAGCTTGTGGTGATTGCATAAAACACTGGCAGATCTCGTGAAATTAAATCAGCTGACCAAAATCACAAAGGATTTAAACAGATATCCACTGTGGGTTGTTGGAGAAACGGTGAGTTGCCTTAAGATCGACGATGATAAAGTGAACATGCACATACAATTCTTAAAAGAGAACTTACCACAATTGGAGCTACTGCTGCAGAGTATAGTGGACGCTCAGACATAGATACTATGGATTTTAACCATATCGACGAAAACTTACCAGAAGATCAACGTCAAGAACTAGAAGCGTACTATAGCTATTACCATCGACGAGCCTATGTCTATAAACAAGCCTATCGACGTTACAAGCATATCCTGAGAGTCATTTCGATGATTCCGCTGATCGTGACGACCACGGGTGTCATTTCTACGTGCACACTGGCTAATCCAATGATGTTGCTTTTATCCGGCGCTGGACTGGCTCTACAGACGCTGATGAAACATATTGAGCCGCGTTTTGAGGCCAAAAAGAATAGTATAAAACAAACGATGTTGACCTATCAGAATATGCTGCATAAACTCCGATCGTACTTACGAGGTGCTCCATTTGGCATGGAGTTGTTGATCGCCAAAAAAGAGGACGATGGATGATCTCGTCGTGGACATTTTAGGCAATCAATGTGTGTCTATCAGCCGATTCGAAAAAATCTACGATCAAAAATATAGAGAAAATGTCTGATGAAGAAGTCTTTGTCACAGACGTGGTCTCGCATCACCCTGAATCTCTCTACGAGGCCATCGCCAGCGTCTTACGAAACAACGTGCCTGTGTATATCGAACTGACGCTGACCAGTGTAAAAGGAGCATCGCGTGGACAGGCCTTACTGACGCGAGAGCAACGGGCAGACTTGGCTCACGATGGTGTCGTAAAAGTCTACTACCACGAGAATCTGATTCGACAACACTGCATGCGATGTATAAGCGAATAAACGGTGAAAAAAAATTAAAATTATCTTAGTATAGAAAACGAAGTTTTCTGAACCATGGAGATGGAGGTGGACCACGTGAATGATACGAGATACATGACATGTGTCATCGTGGAAAACAAGGAAGATCTCAAGGAGGTTGTTATTAACGCGTTTCATTTCAGCATCGACATAAGCGTCAATCTGACCATCACCAAAGTCGCAGGCATAGGGCATGATATCGTCTTACTAACAGTAGCACAACAAAATACACTCTACAATACAGGCACGCTCAACATGACCTATGATAAGGAATTTCTGTTCAAGTATTGTATCTCCTACTTGCATCGAGAAGATCTCCTCAAGTTACTATACAGATCCTCCTAAATAAAAATGGAGTGAAAACATGATTTTGACATATTGTTTTTGCTATCTGCTAGGTCTTATGTCCAAATTACACAGTCGATTATCGGAAGGATCTCCGTTGCGATGGAAGACGGAATAGCCCATGGGAATGATTCCACGATGAGCTTCAAACACAAAACGATGACAGTACATGGTAGTCCTTACTCCATTAACAAACACGTAAACGATGGAATAGCCCGTCTTGCTAAACCTCACCACGTGTCTGAATTTCGTACGTTTGCTCCTCACCTCTCCTTCCTCATTTGCTTCATAACGACTAAACACGGGATGTGCTTTCCACTGCATCATGCTTAATCTTGGTTAAAAACTCGTTGAAAATCTCGAATGATTTTGGGTTTCTGGGTCGTTCTGGTCTTTCTGTAATAATATTTAAGAGATCGGATATTTTTTTCCTCCACAACGCTGACACAGTTGGAGTTGACCTCGCACTCCTTCTTGACATCCCAAGCAGGGTTTCATCCCTGGACTTCCACGCTTGATCAGAGCATAGTGTTGAGCGCCGTAATCTCTCATACAAGACCTTTTGCACTTCTCCGTGCTACCCTTAGGCAACCACACACACGTTTGTGTCCCACGCATAGGCATGATGCTATATAATGCACGTTAAATTTTTATGTCAGAAAATGAACAATTAATTAAAGAAATGAAAATGAACAAGCAATTAGTGAAATGATATGAAATCTATATTATATAGCGTTTCTATCGTTGCAAGGATAGACCGAAATTCTGTCTTTGTAACATTGGAACGCAGAATTCTGAATCGTGTTGATGCAGATCCAGGAAGATATTTTATCCTTCGTCATGACCTTGCTCAGTCGTTGTCTGGTACTCAAGTGCCCTATCCCAGATCCAATACCGCTCTACGCGATCTCATCGAACGAGTCCAAACAGACATGCATGCGATGATCAGAAATGGCAGAGCCTCTGCAAAGATCATCCAAGAGTACAAGGTCATAGAAAGTCGAGAAATCCTCACTACACAGCAGTGTATGAAAAAACTGCGACACAAATACAAAGCGCTTACTAGAAAAAAACCGCTAAGACTTCGAAGCTCCTTCGACTTCAGCATGAAATCCTCAGTAAATCAAGCAAAATTGACCTACAAGCCCTTCAACGCCAGCCAGATCAGGTCACACGTCTTCTAACCCATAGACACACTGAAAAAGCATATGTAGGTGCTGACAAAAGTTTTATTTACGATCATTCCCAGATACTGCAGCGAGGACTCAACCAAGAACTCCTGCAACGTATTGTACATTCTACCGTTCAGGCAGAACTGTGCACACACACACACCGCCATCAAACTCGGAGTAGCCTTCAACATTCATCTGGTCATGGAAAACAAGAGTATCGATGTGTGGATCAGATCCAAATCATTGATCGTCTATCGCAGTGATGATTTTAGGCGCATCGTTGTCATTGCCTGGTCGTCTATCCAGCGACGCATCGAAGATTATCAGTAGTCAGGAACAGCGTGGATCTTTGCCGGAGTAAATTCTATCTTGTTTCAGACCTACAAATTTACACCGCTTCGTGGAAGTAAATATGTACCACTCCCCAAGCAAATCCTAACCCCAAATCCTGCATTAACGTCAGAAACAACGATGACTACTGCCTCGTGTGGACTATACTCTCCGCGTACTATTCTGCAAAGGACAATGCCGATCGTGTCTCTAAGTACAAAACGTATTTTGATAAATTCAACACCATTAGAATCACCTTTCCAACAGCAGTCAAAGACGTCTTAAAACTAGAAACACTCAATGAGGGACTCTCCATCAACGTGTTCGAATTCGATGACAAAAAGGCAGGTGATAAGCAGTTCGTGGTTTATGTTCCAAAACAGCCTCACAACAGAGCATCAATTTACTGCATTACAAAATCATTTAGTGTACATCAAAGACTTCGGTCGATTATATCGATCTCAGTACACCAAGCATAAAAATCATGGCTATTTCTGTTATCGATGCTTACAGTGCTTTCCTGAACCAGCACGACTGCAAAAACACGTCTCGTTGCGATAATGTCAAGAATTACAAACCGCACAGATACCGCGAGAGGGAACGCTTTAGTTCGGGCAGCACCACAAAAATACGCTCATACTTTTTATACTCTCTTTGACTGCGAGGCCATTCAAGAAAAAGTAGAAGGACCCTCGCCGACCCTAACCATCCTTTCACTCAAGTAGAGCACAAACATTTTCCTCGCCCGATCGATTTTGAGGTATGCTGTTCCGCTGATGAATCATTGTCATCAGAATATCGACAACATCCTGGTGAGGATTGCATTCCATGGTTTTTTGGTCAACTCGCTGAAGAGCTGAAACGCATCAGTGACATTCGAAAAAATCTAGTTCCTATCCTTTCACTCACTCCACAACAACTGCGACAACATAAGTCAGCTCAGCAATGCCACATCTGCGAAGAGTATTTTCAAACCCATGACAAAATGTCAGAGACAATGCCACATCACTGGACACTATCAAGGAGCTGCTCACGCCGACTGCAACTCACGCTGTCAAGACCCAGACTTCCTTCCCGTCATTGCGCATAATCTACGAGGATATGTTGCGCATTTTATCGTAGCCGCTCTTAATCATCCACAGACCAAGCAGATTCTCGCCGAAGTTGGAACTCAGATCAGATGCATTTCCAACAATTTCGAAAAGTACATGTCGATCACCATTGGACCTTTCCGATTTATCGATTCCTTCCAGTTTATGTCCGCATCGCTAAAAGAACTCGCTAAAACTGTTCTCAATTCACCCATCTCGACAAGGAATTTGGACAACAAGCTGATTTTCTCAAACAAAAAGGAATGTATGCTTATGAGTACATCGATGTCTCTTCACGCTTCGACGAAACTTCGCTACCACCCCATAAAGACTCTTATTGTCATCTCAGTCTGACAGAAATCACGGATGAGGAATATGAGTACGCATGCAAAATATAAAACGAATTCGACTGCAAAACTCTCGGAGATTGTCACGATATTTATCTCAAGACAGACGTACTCTTACGCACAGATGTCTTTGAAAATTTCAGACGCATGTGCTTATAGCATTACCAACTCGATCCTCTCTGCTATTTCTTCTCACCTGGACTCTCTTGGGATGTTCTCCTCAAACAATCCCAAATGACCATAGAACTTTTCACAGACCCAAACATGTTTATGTTCCCTGAACAGGTGGTACGAGGAGGCATCTGTCATCAACAAAAAAATGCTGTCGCTAACAATAAATACATGAGACACTAAGACCCAGAACAACCTTCACTTACATTCTTCACCAAAAAAGTAATAATCTCTATGTCTGGACCATGTCACAACCCCTTCCTGAGAGAGATTTTCACTGGATCTCTGGAGAACAGTTTCTACAAGAAAGACAGGCAGGATACCACAACGACTATGACTATTTTGTCGAAGTCGATCTGGAGTACCCATCACATCTCCATGACGCTCATAACGAGAATTCCTTCTGTGTTGAATCCATTCTTGTCGATCACTCCATGCTCTCTCCGGCACGGCTACAGCAAAGAAGCAGTTCGGACTAGGAGACGCTAAGGTAGAAAAACTCGTACCCAATCTCCGTCACAAAACAAACTACAAAATGCATTATCGACGTCTTGAGCAAGCTCTTCAGCACGGACTCATTCTTCAACACGTTCACAGAGCTCTCAAGTTTAAGCAATCTCTGTGGATGAAATCCTATATTGACTTCAACACCACATAACGAGCCAAAGCCACCATCACCTTCGATAAAAACTTCTTCAAACTTATGAACAATAGCGTCTTCGCAAAGACCATGGGGAAAAGCAGACACAGAAAGAAAATTGAAATCGTCAGTTAAGCTCGTCGACGAGATAAACTCGTGGCCATTGATGGCTTTCTCAGCATGAGAATCTTTGATGAAGAACTCGTTGCCATCGAGTCAGAAAAAAAAATCTCTTCTTCGACAAACCCATCTACGCAGGATCAGCTGCCCTCGAACTCTCCAAACTGCATATGCTCGAGTTTCATTACGACTACATCAAACGACACTACGGAGACAAAACCACACTACTCATGACCGATACCGACTCACTTGTGTACGAGATTCATACCGATGATGACTACGCTGACCTCTATCAACACAGGGAACTCTTTGATCTCAGCGATTATCCAGAAACAAGCCCGTTCCACTGCGACGACAATAAAATGTACTAGGAAAGTTCAAGGATAAAACTTGTGGCATACCCATCACAGAATTCATAGGACTTCTATCCAAAATGTACTACATTATCCGCGATGATGATATCCTCATGAATAAAGCCAAAGGAGTCAAAAAACCTGTCACCGCCAAAGTACCCACACACCAGCATTATATGCAAGCACTACATGGACATATGAATTAGAACTTTCAAATCACAACTACATCAGATCTCCACCGCACTCATCAGCAAAAATGGATTATGCCTCGTAGATGATAAAAGATCCTGATTCATTGAAAATTATACACTCGCTCATGGACACAAAGATACAAAGTGACAGCACAACACAA
This sequence comes from Megalonaias nervosa, assembly GCA_016617855.1. Taxonomy (NCBI): domain Eukaryota; kingdom Metazoa; phylum Mollusca; class Bivalvia; order Unionida; family Unionidae; genus Megalonaias; species Megalonaias nervosa. The sequence continues at coordinate 25,994 of JAECUM010009719.1, read as the reverse complement.
AGTGAGCCACATCAAACACAGGTGAGCCAGAGCCCCCTTCCATGGGACGAAGTAAGGAGGGGATGAGCCAGAACCCCCATTTTAACTCTAGGATTTTTTTGAGTTAGACACTTTGACAACAGGTGAACCAGAACCCCCATAACCCAGTAGTATAGATGAATTTAGCTGTGCTCCTTGCCTAACTCGTAGAGCTAGGTGAGCCAGAATCCCCATTTTTTTATGCTACTAACATGAATCTAGGTGGTGTAGGACTTCAAAGAAACTTTGTTAAAAGATTCGATTTCACTTTTAATATTATTTTATAAAGTCTAACGCCGTTAAATACATCGACAGTAATGATAACAAATTCACCAATAGCTATTATTTAAATACAAGTCGCGTTTGATACCTTATAACACGTTTGACAGCTACCTTTGACATAACTTCTGCTGTAACAAAAGTCAAGAGGCATCAAATTGAATTTTCGAGACAGATTTTACGTGAAGATGACTGTCAAGTCGGCACTTTCAGCTTGCCTGAGGAATATGACTCACAAGGCCTCAAGTTTAGAATAGATTTGTTTCTTCAGATAGAATATTGAAGTAAATGTCCTATGTTTACAAAATTTTCAGAACCTATTTTAAACTGTCGATTTTTAGCCAAACGTTTAAGAGCGATCGTTATTCTCTGAGTGTCAAGATCATCACCTCCACCTCATTATGAATACACTTTACAGACAATCTCAAAACAGTGTTTTACGTATTATATTAAATTTGCACGTACCTGTGCCATAACGTAGCATAACGGGTATTATTTTTCACACAGTGACATAATACCGTCAAATTATCATAGAAAGGTCATATACAGTCTTTACAGTATGTCATGAAGACACTCATATGACTGCTAAGACGCTGTGTTACAGTGACATGTCTATTCCGTGTTTATTGATGTTGCGTAACAGTGCTTTATATATTTATCGGGGTGTCTGCGGTTTTACAATTCATATATATATAATTTAATACAAATAATATTATCATACAGGTTAGAGAATTTCAATTCATACTCTACGGAGTTTCGAACCCAGGTCCGCGAGTAAACGGTACCCATCGCCTTGCCTGCACACACCAGCCCATATCCCGTCACGACTAAGCACGCATCACCAAAAAATGATGGCACTGAATCGGTGTTATATGAACTCGTGTGTAGCAGACACACTCGCAGCCATCATTTTTTGGTGATGCGTGCTAAGTCGTGACGGGATATGGGCTGGTGTGTGCAGGCAAGGCGATGGGTGCCGTTTACTTGCGGACCTGGGTTCGAAACTCCGTAGAGTACGAATTAAAATTCTCTAACCTGTATGATAATATTATTTGCATTAAATTATTAATTCTGCCTACTATTATCAAGCATTCTTGTACAGAATCCAGGGATAGCACTTTCTGTTCTGTTTGGTATATATTTATAATTCTTTGTAATAAAAAATCCTATATACCTTGATTTCTTTCATAGGAATCTGGAACGACTGTGTATATATATATGAGAATTAATTACTAGGTCGTCATGCGAGTGTGTCTGCTACACACGAGTTCATATAACACCGATTCAGTGCCATCATTTTTTGGTGATGCGTGCTTAGTCGTGACGGGATATGGGCTAGTGTGTGCAGGCAAGGCGATCGGTGCCGTTTACTCGTGGACCTAAGGTTCGAATCTCCATAGAGTACGAATTAAAATTCTTTAACCTGTATGATAATATTATTTGTATTAAATTATTAATTCTGCCTACTATTATCAAGCATTCTTCTATAGAATCCAGGGATAGCACTTTCTGTTCTGTTTGGTATATATATATGGTAGAATATGTTTTTCGGAAGACAAATCAGCCGCTATGGTATTTTTTCAGAACGAGCTTGGTACATATTAGAGCAAGTACAGGGGATATAAACATTTACCATATAGTGATTTGGACATAAATAATCTTAAAGTTTCTGTTATATCTCTGTTTCCTTTTGAAATAATTAGTAATATATTGCGGGGTTAGCATATGTAAGTTTTCTTATGATAATTAAATATCAAAGAATATATTGACTTAACGGACAGAGAGCTTTAAAATCTTTCAAATATGAAAGAAAACTTCAACTGCAGACTGTTTCTATTTATCCTTTGCTACAAATCCTAAATTCTTACATTGGAAATTTGATTTGGTCCTTTTCTCTTTCTCACCCCGTTGATTTTGTGCGCTATACGTCCTTACCTAAATGCAAAAAATGTAATTGAATATCACGATTTTTACATGCAGGTTAAAGCCTATGTCCCAAACACAAAATATCGTCCTCTCATGTGCCGAATTTATTTTAAAGAACGTTATCCTGATCAATATACGGCTTTATGAAGATATCCTTACTATTACATTTATCATAAAAATGAATTTCAAAAGCATTAATGTGAAATAAAAACTGCAACCTACAAGAAGAAAATAATGTATCTAAGATACTATTTTATCAAGACAGTGCCACCGTTTGCTAAATCTTTTGGAAATTGCTGATATGTGATTAAATAGGCACAATTTATTTATGTCTCATGCATGTCTTAGCACACCATTAAGTTTGTTAGGTGTCTCAAAAGATCAACCAATGTATCACAATGAGTAATGTGTAAACCAGCTGAAATCTTTCAAATCGTGTTCCAATTTGTTTTTAAATTGGGCAATAGCTCTTCCAAGATTTGATTTTATTTTCGGATTGAACCATTTAACTGAATCAAATGACCTCTGAATTGTATACTTAAAAAGAGTAATTATGTCCCATTCCAGAAACCTATGTAGAAATAAAGAGTACCACACTATTATATGGATATTCAAGATGGAAAAATCGGTACTTTTACAGAAAAGTGGATATTCAGTTTTTATTTTCCCTATCACTAGAGTTCTATTTATATTCGCTTTTGGTAGCAGAATACGTTTACATCAGCTAATACAATATCTATATCAGTTAAGTACTTACTTTTTCCATGAATATATTTTAGTCCTGTTTTGGTGGAATGTTAAAGTTATTTTTACTTATTCCAGTTTTAAGTTTATTGTTGTTTGCATCAAACGAGTGTTCATCAGGTAAATTTATAGAACATTCAGATAAAATGTTTCGATATCTAAAATTAAACTTGAAACCTATATAAAGGATACTCTAACTCTGGCAAACTTTGATCTCTTAAATGCCAATAAATATAGTTCCAGTCCACCTGTTGCCATACATACAGCCCTCATACGTTGATTTCGTCAGAATTGCATAACACACTGTACTTTGTATCTGTTACTGTTGGCTCATCAATGCCAAGTTTCCATGTGTAATCACTAAAATATCTTCATATTTTGTATGCACATATATTATTGTAAGTATTACAAATATTTTAAATATTTGTGCAATGTCTGGGTAAGCTTGAGCGTTATACTGAAAAGGCGAACTAGTCATTCGTGGTTTATTATCAATCATAGGCCCTTTAATGGCAGCTTCATTGAAATAAAAAGATCATTGGGAAAAAATCCGAAGTATACCCTGGACAAAGAGAATTCTGATTCCAGGATGAATAGTTAAATTAAACAAGAAAGATTCGTATCTATGTATGAAAAATAAAAACATCATTTACAACATGAATTACTGTATCGATCCATTTATTGACTCCTTGCTCAAACCATGTCTAACAGATTAATTGGCACGCTTGTTTCTGCTAGACTTTTGAAGGCATAGTTTGTAACATTTAGTTTTTGTTCTCTATTTTGAGGATATTTTCTGTATCTATTTTCTTTTTTGTTAGTAAAACTTTTCAGCATAAACGTTCTCAAATAATGTTGAAAAGGCGTTTGTGCAAGCCTTCTATGGCTACATATCATCAAGGGAAATTGGCTTAAAAATGCACCCACGCCCCTTATATAGTGTTTGTAGCAGATACATGTTGTATTGAGAATATGTGTAGCAATACACAAGGTTTGTACGTTATATCGTGTGTTTATTCATTACCAATTTATTTCGGTCAATATCCAGACGAACTGATAAGAAAGTTCATTTGTCTTGTTACGGTATAAAATTCAAGACAATCAGAAAATTATAACAAATGCTATAAACGTAAAACACAGTCAGTGCTTATTCTGACGGTATTCAATTTTGGTGCTGGTATTCAAATAGGGTCAATGTCGTTATATTGTTATACGTCATGTTTATCGCGCATCCTTATCATCTGTTGGCAGTAAGGCTATCAATTACTCTTCAAATATACTGACGATAAGTTTCAATCTAATATGACAAACACCATGCCCTTAATCAAGAAGTCCAATATTTGTGCATGGACTGTTTCTGGGCTGGTTAACTTTATCTTTCCAGAAAAATAAATAGGAATGCAAATGACAAAGCAACAGTCGCCACCAGAAAAGGTTTAGAGAAAACACGAAAATACTGACAATTCTGTTACAAACACAGCAGCAATGTGAATCACTCGGGTGTGTCATTTATCTTCTATATATATATATATATATATATATATATATATATATATATATATATATATATATATATATATATATATATATATATATATATATATATATATATATATAAAAGATAAGATATATATGTATAGCGTAGGTGACATCTTACAAAATGATATCCTCTTGATACATTTACGGATGAAACGACTACAATTTTTAAACAAAATGTCGAAGGACATTAAGAATACAGGAATAATGCAACACTTACACGTCTTCTTTAGTTTGCAACAATAAAGGATGAGTTTATCTTGATAAACATATCAAAGTTTATAGGGACCCAGAAGTCGTTTAGGTTAAAAGCTAATTTTGAATTGAAAAGACGTCATAGTCAAGAAATCAAATGGGTTTATGACAAACTCTAAGATTCAGTGATATGAAGATAATGATACTTGCTCTTTAACACGTTTGTTTTCATCTAAAGCCAGGAATAAAAACAAGACAACTTTTTCATAATATAACCTAGGAATATTTGTCTACAAGCAGGATATTCATGCAGTTTCCCATATCGGCATTATATGATAGGTAAATTAATAATTTCCCCTACCTTTTGGTGAGCATTTTTGCCACATATATTATCTAGTGAACACCTGACCTAATTATTCTAGCCTGAAGCAAACTTAATTTTTGTAATGGTATGATGACGCACTTAAAGAAAAGTCCAACCATAATTATCTATTACATTGAAATAAAAAGACAAACATCAAAAGGGTAAAATATTGTAACCTATTCGTAACACTTTCAAATTTCATCATTTTGGTGCAGACGGACAATTTGATAATTTAAGACATCTTCCTGATTGTGAAAACAGTTCTTTGACATTCATCCGATAAACGGAGCAAGCGTGTACTTGCCCACTGTTCGTCAATACAACACCAACTTTCTAGTCTTTTCCTGCCTTAACATAAACAGTGAACTTAAAGGTTACACAGGAGTTGTTCACAATAAAAGTTTGGCAAAATGAGACTTGTCAGATTATATAGCGACTTGCCAGATTATATAGAGATTTGCCAAATTATATGGCGACAGTTATGTGATGTGTCATTTCACAATTTGAACATTTGGAAAGCTTTATCTATCCGAATTTTTCATCGCACGTTTAGACATAAAATGCATAATCATATTAATCGTGTAAATCACTGCAGACATCCATGGCTGAAATTAATAACCAATATCTACCAGCGTGGATGTCACAATGATCTGTCGTTTTGTTGGTGTGTATGATACACCGCAAAAACACGCCTGAGAAAAGATGTCGTAGCAACCGCACACTCAACCCTTGAAACTGCGTGGGTGGTGATGGTGGGGCAGACCCAGTGGGGGCCCATAATTCCCCTCAAGCACCTCTTTTATAATGAGAGAGAGCCCCATAATTAAGTTTGCTTTTGCATTTTGTTCTTTTCTCCTGTAGATTGGTGGGGAGGCGAATTTCCTGTCATACCACTACTCATAATAACCATTGCGAATTAAACACACGCAAGGAAAACAAAAGACAATTGTTTAAGCATGCTGGGGGATGATGTTAAAAGCGTCATATCATCTCATTATCAACGTTCAACTTCATTTTTTTTCACGAACACAAGGTCAGCCTTTGCTTTGACATTTATTAAAAATTCACCGTTCATGTCCATTGCGCGTAAGTTATATGCCGGTAACCCCTTAAGAGGTTTATAATGTTGCTCTCGTTTGATCCAAGACTTTCCTTTTCATTCTAGCACGCAGGACGTACATGTAACTACAACTGCCCTTGTTTCACACCATAAAGAATATGTTGGCCTCAGGCTAAGAGGAATATGGCAGGTAGGGCCGAGAGAAACGCTAGGTGCTTCAGTACCGATTATATTTGCATTGTGCGTAACTAATCTCCGCATCCATTTTTGCGCATGCGCATATTTCTTGATGATCCATCAATTCGGAGAATTGCAATGAAACGAACGAAACATATTTTTAACATTTCTGAAACAAAATCGGAATGATATTGTCAAAACGTTGTTGATGGTCTATTATAGACTAGCGCCTGTCTAACGGAATAGGCATATTTCTTCCATAAAATTTAGGAGTACACCTTCTTGTTTCTTCTTTAGTATTTTAACGCTACTCTTGATCCCTATCTGACGTGTTGAAATTTATTTATAATCGTCCAAATTTTAAAAAATAGATTTAAATTTTAATTCTTTTATTTCAGTTATCAAAAACCTGCTGATACATTCAAAAACTGTAATACAACTACTACATGAAAATATTTCTTTGAATTATCTATTTAAAAAATTGCTCCTCTTTTTAAGTTAAAAAAATTGTACTTTCCAATTAGTTAAAAGACTCGATTTTATCCATAACTTTCATAAGAGGTCTAAATGCATGTATTCTAAAACATGCCGTCCGAGAATCTGTGTAAGTGTAATTGTTATAAAATATAGCCGACATACATGCAAAGCGATTCTGATTAAAAAAAACTAGAGTAACAAGGTGAATATACATTTGTTGAAAGAGAAGAATTGAAAAAATATGTTAATAATTTACCGGATCAAAACAGCACAACTTCATATTTTTTGTTATAAATCCGGGTACTTGTACCTAAATCACTGTAAGAGACAAATTTTGAACACCCTGCAAACGATACCTTTACAATCCGTTTGAACCACGCATTGATTTTGCTTTTAATTCTTATATTTACTTTTTAATATATGTAGGTATGAATAATACAAAAATAGTTGTTTTTCATATTTTTAAGCGATTTCTTTTAAATGTGTCAAACATTTCTTGACATAGTTTCTGTTCGGTTCATGTGATATATGTTCCTCCAAGACTGAATCAGAATATTATGAATGAGACAAATCACCGCAAATACCATCAAAAGCATCCAAGCATATGATATAAATTGATTGTTGTTGAAATGAGGTAAAACGTGTGTTATGCGCTCCTAGCTAAATTAAATGATATTATTGCTAGCCAAGAAAGTTTAATACTTTTAACAATAAAAGAAGCTTTCACATGCGGCAGAAAGAAGTTATTGAAATTATGACGATATAATATTATTTTGTTTCACAGTTCTGATGATAAGAACGTATTTTAGGGGCAGATTCAGGATGAGAACGCGGTGTTGGGGTGGTAGGAGGGTGTGAAAGATGAGCAGTACCACAAACATCAATTCCACCTCAACAAGGGCCCCCTGTTTTCTATTATTTCCGTTCCCAACACCCGTTTCTTTCCCTACGACAACTACATGTGTATGTAATTTTGTGTATACTCAGCCTTTCTCCACGAGGGTGTATCTTGCTTGTTTAATCATCAGTTGCACGTTAATTGGTGATACTTTAGGTGACATATTTACCCAGGCGGTCAACCAATGTAATGGCTAAAGGGCAGGGTTGGGTGATGATCTGGGAGCTATGATTGTAAAAATGACAGCTAATCGCATATTTCAAGGGATCAAAACATGTTTATGTGGAATCATCTAGTTTCTGTCCCGAAATTTGCAAAGTAGGTCCTTGTAAAATTGTTTTAATAGGCGTGCGACATCAATAACAAACATGCAGTTTTATATTCAAAATACGACCCAATTCAAGTAGCACCTACTAAATATAAAAATCTAATAAGTGTAAATTAATTTCTGAACGAACGATGGTCAAATTTCGTACACGACACTGCTAGCCAGCCAGTCACACACACGCACGCACGCACGCACGCACGCACACACAGATATATATATATATATATATATATATATATATATATATATATATATACAGAGAGAGAGAGAGAGAGAGAGAGAGAGAGAGAGAGAGAGAAATTAATCAAAACAACAATCAAAGCTAAACAAATAAATGGAAATATGCCTTTACGTATTTGCTTTTCATATTCTTTTCATAACTGCAATCAGTATAACGGCAGAACCAAACGCAACAGTATAGATCATACTACTCTTTTCGTTATGTCTTATTGCAAATTTGATGCTTTATTTAACTTTAAATACTTCGTAACAATTTGCAAATTGTGCGTGCCAAAATAGCAATAAGTGATCCATTGTTTCGTTAGTTATGATCGACTTTCCGTCTAGCATTCACAGTCTAGAAATTATATATATATATATATATATAAATCGAGCGCTGACTTGAAATCGGTTATACGCTTGACTAAATTGTCAAGAATGCTAGTAGTTCCGCTATTCCGGAACATCCATGTCATTGCCATATTGCAAAATCTATGCAATTTCTGTGCTAACAATTTGGGGCATTCTTCTCCTAACTGTGAAAGGTAAAAGATTTTCTAACATTTTTTAACCGATCGCTGAGATTTTAAAGACATTGTGTTTTTCAATTTGTAATATCTGTATGTGCAATACCAAACAGATTTTACCATCTACTCATTTTGTCATCTTTTTATATCAGTAAAAGAACTAATGACCTTTTTGTAGAAAAGCAGCCTTTTTTCCAAATTATTTTAATATCTAGTATACACCTTTCTCATGCTTGAAACTTCTTATACCCGAGGTTTAGGTTTTGTCTAATTTCCGTTTCTCTTGCCGGCGAACTGTTAATTGTTCTGGAGGTCAGGTTACTCTTTTGAAATGAGAAATCCTATCTAAGATGATAAAATTAAACTGGTAAACTAACAAGATTCCTATATTTCATATTCCATCTATGTCAGTTGTGTATGCATTATTACCTAGATCATGCCAAGAGAACAGGAGCTAAGTACTCTTTTCTCAGACACACTGAGGCAGCCGACCCAGTCTGGCCTGGGCTGGTATTGCACAGACGAATCTTGGATTACGAGTCGGAAGCTCTATCAACTGAGCTACTGTGGCTCCTTATTTCATTTGTGTAGAAATATTTGGACAAACTGTTATCGGAAGAAACTTTGGTGCAAAACAACACCCTTACAAATGGACACTTAAGACAGTTTATATTATCGTCTTCTCCCGTCATTGCGGCTTTTGCTCTTTGGTAGGTCATTAGTGTTAACTTTCTGATGTATTGAGAAATGAATTGAAATAAGCCTATGATTGATTCTTTTTAGCGGCTGTGTTTTAGACATCAAACTATTGTATTTTAATCCATCGATTGCGGTAGAGAAATCTGGACACCACATAACCAGACGTACATTTCAATCACACATGACACAACATCGTTAACAGAATAAAGACTTTTAGTCAAATCCGTGTCTTATAAACCAATAAATGGTTGTTAAGCTTACTGGTTCTCCGCATGTCAATCTTGTCAGTTTAAATAATCACTAATGCTAGAGTTTTATCTCATATGTCTCTGAGAGCAAAATTTTATTCTGTACTTTTAGTTTAATTTGCCTTACACTGATCTGAATCCTCTATGTCTAACACACATCACACTGCATTTAAACTAATCTGAATCCTCTATGTCTAACACACATCACACTGCATTTAAACTGATTTGAATCCTCTATGTCTAACGCACATCACACTGCATTTAAACTGATCTGAATCCTCTATGTCTAACACACATCACACTGCATTTAAACTGATCTGAATCCTCTATGTCTAACGCATATCACACTGCATTTAAACTGATCTGAATCCTCTATATCTATCGCACATCACACTGCATTTAAACTGATCTGAATCCTCTATGTCTAACGCACATCACACTGCATTTAAACTGATATGAACCCTCTATGTCTAACGCACATCACACTGCATTTCGGTAGCGATAACATTTCAGGTTTACAAAAAGACAGTGACATTCAAATAATTACTTAATGAGAAACGACACAAACATATGAGTGGTGGATTATTAAATATCGAACGAAGGCGGAAAGTAATTACCTAAGAAAATGAACGTAATTGTTGTTAGCAGAAGTACACTTACCATGGAAACTGTAGGCTTTAGGCTAAAGCTATTTTCAGTTTATCGTTGTCGTCCCAGTGTTTAATTCGGAAGCTCTTACTAGGTTGCATTTTTCTATTGGACACCATTTTCATACGCAAGCCGCGCAGTATATCATTTTCATCGTTTTACCCTTAGAGAGGTGAGTGTAGGAGGTAAGTCTATTTAGCCTTTCTTACCAAGAATGTATAGTAATTTTTCAAAACCTAAACATTACGGTTTATGGCAGCAAAATTTCCTTATTTGTCAAACAGGTACAAGTACAGAGTAGAAAAGGACCCGGATAAGATGTTCCACCGCTTTCAGGTCCGTTTTTTCCAGCCTGTAAGGTTTACTTTGTTTTTGATACTGAAAACGTGGTCTGTTCTGCAATATTTTTACAACTTTACTTACACCGCCATTTTTTAGTCAAATAGTATCTTGAAAACAGGTATCTATGGCAGCTTAAAGAAATGATATTTTAATGCATTTGCCTGCAGCACTATTAATACCACTTGCCCCACGCCCTGCCCACAACAATATCTGTCATAAATTTGAGTACAGAGATGTTTCATTGACGGTTCTCTACTATCAAAACGTGGAACTAGATGAAAGTGATGAAAATCAATAAATGCAAATATATTTTCAGTAATCATTATGAATTGTCAAATGCCTAGCTCAACGCTTGCATATACTCCATAAATCTTGTTAGTCAAACGCAGTCTATACAGGAAACAATCATCGACTGGAGACGTATCTTGAATGTTATTAAAGCATCCAGTTCGAAAATCCCCTTTTAATTAAATCGGACAACTGGGGAGCAGTACTGGTTTTCGTTAATAGTGCAATAGTGGTTGATATTTAATATGTTATTACATCGCAAAGTTTCTGGCCTCTGAATATTATTGTATCGAATAGTTTCTGAGTAGTATAGGATGACAAGTTTACATTTTCTACAAATAACCAAAGAGTAAGAAAGAAAGTGAGATGACTCCTCGTTTGAGAAAGAGTTATCAGATACAACGCTATGAATATGTTTGATGAAATGTTTTAGTTCATGCAGTTTGGTATACAATTAACGTCTTTTAACAGGCACATTTTTCTCAAAACTTTGATATTCTTAAGAACAGTTTGCTTTCTTAAATCAGTTTAAGCTTTTTGGAGATCTGTATCACATGTTACTATTATATTTCAATGAAGACGAGGAGCTAGAAGATTTGCTATCGACACAATGGGCCAATAAACCAGAAGGAAAATAGTTCATTGGCAAGGAATGTGTTTACTTGCTCTTAGAAGTGAGGATTATTTTTCTTTAACATTTTTCTTTGATTTCTTCGTAATCCTCTGTTGGACGTATTTCACTTTTAGAATGAAGAAAGCAACGTTGGTGTGTGGGCAAACAGTTACGCTTAAACAGTAGATCTCAGCTTCTTAAAGTACATAATGTTCTTTGTCATGATGTAGTTTCACTCAGTCTGATTAAAATCAGATCTCCACTGTTCTACAAGATCTGACAGAGACCGCTTGGCGGTTCTAGTGACCTTTTGAATTAGCCAATGGAAATGCAGCTTTCAGAACCCAAAAATATAAGACTTGATCTGATTGGCTGATAAAATTAGCGATTATGGTAAAAAGATGGGTCACCAGAATAGGACTCCTAAGCGGTCGCTGTCACATCTTCAAGCAGGAGAGTAGAGATCTGATTTTAATTAAATAGTAGTTTCACTCGTGGGAAAATTATTTCAAATCTGCAAGTGACAATTGTTTAAATCCATGAGAGTAAGCGCATTGAAATCGGAGGAAACTTTATTCATATTCGTGGTTATCATGAGGATTCAGTGTGTGGGTGGGAGTGAAAACATTTAGACTGAGCCAACATTATTAAGGTTTAAAGACTTATTCTCATGTAAAATGGAGCTAAATATTACTATCTGAAACTGCATTGTTTATATATATATATATATATATATATATATATATATATATATATATATATATATATATATATATATATATATATATATATATATATATATATATATATATATATATAAAGTACCTGTTATGTATATGAAATTTAATTATTTGTTTCTTAGTTTCAAATTTTTGTTTTCATTACATGCTATTATAAGGTAACTTTGTCTACTGGATTTGACTTTTTTTTCTTCAGAAATTCACTTCAGTTCTGTTTGACCTGACTGTTATAATATAGAAACACTGTATCTAGTTTCTGACCTTGATTTAGAAATAGTGGCATTTCCAGTAAACAACTATGTTTTTGTTTTATTCCTTCCCAGAGAAAGAACCATTGTATGTTAAGGCCACACTGGGAATACGTGATGTTAGGCATGTAAAATCTTCTATTTTGTTCTGGAAGGGTGACCGTGTGACTTTCATACGGCAATCTATTTTGCGTCTTAAATTAGTGTATAACTGTTTTCTGGATAGAATTTGGGGATTCGGGCTCTAAACCATTGACACTTAAAGTTGTTTTTGTTGTGACCAGATTGAGTTGAAATTCTATTTTATGGAATACAAATGATTCTTTTCCCTGGAAATATAAGTGCTCCTTACAAAATTCTTGGACAAAGACATTCATTGAAATTTATTCGGAATTCAAAACTGGAATATTATTTTATGTGATTCAACAAGGAACTGTTGACACATCTATACTTTGAAGGTTACGACAGACGTCATCGCCTTCCATTTTGAATTGCATCGGGACTCGAACTCAGATTCATTTAGGACTTATTAATAACATGACTTCTATTTTTTAATTCTTGGTTTAATTTTGGATTTGATTCGTAAAACCGTAAGTTCTTTTTCTAATTTTTACCTTGTTTTTCTATAGAAATAAATTATTTGTTAAATTTTGCAAAGCTTGTTGTCTTCACTCTTTCCCTGTTACTTTTGGTAAGAGCCCAAACACGTAACATACCATCATACTGCCTTCTTTGCATTGGGCCTGTTTTCAAAGGACTAGAAATTATTTTGTTTCTTATTCAGTACGTACTGATTTAAGATGTCTAAAAATAACAATTTTCAATACAAGTAATTTCTAACTGTGTGTGTCAGTTCGGGGACGCGGCTCATGTATTGAACCAATACAGCTTGTTCGAACGCGTAGTAAATAGAACATGTTCATCGCTGCTAATGTACGTTTAAGGAATTAAATTACAATCAGGCAAGCAGGGCTTTAACTGAAGCAGTTTTGTTTACTTTTGTGCATCGATGACTCGACGAACGGCAATTACATTCAAGTAATAAATCATCAGAGGAGAAAATTGACGATTTAATTGAAAATTAGGAACGGTAGGTTAGACTGAAGTTAATATGCAGTCAGTTTCTACAACATATACTTCTGAACACCTCATAAGTAGAAGGGGAAGCAAACAACTAATTTGGTATAATACAGGGACAAAAGAGTTTATTGGCCGTAAAGAATTAGAACAGAAGAAACAATGGTCGAGTGTTGTAAATGGTAAATGGAAAATAAAGCAATACCATAATCAAACTTCTCGTATAGCCCAAACGCAACTTCTAATATGGAGAGACCCGTATGTTATGCATGAGACCTGAAGAAACATGTTGTATAATAGATTGTGTTGGATATCTCAGCCTAAACATGCAATCACAATTTTGAACAGTCAATGACACATTAGACGATCAACAACAAAGCTAAGACATCTTGCAAAGTAAATTTGAATTTAACCCGTATCATTTGCGATTCGATATGTATCAATATTGTTCTCCATATTATCTTATAGCATTTAAATATAAAATCTAGGTCAAAGATTGTTGTAGATGTTAAGATTCAACCGTTATTTGTTAAGAATATTATATTATATTATATTATCTTATATTATCTTATATTATATTATATTACGTTATATTATATTATATTATATTATATTATATTATATTATATTATATTATATTATGGTATAACTGTTAGTTTGCTTAAGGCATCAAGACTAGAACATTAAACTTGTCCTTTAAAAATTTCAGTTTGCCTTAAACATAATCAACCAAAATAAGCAAAACAATAAGGTAAAATAAAGTATGATGTACTTTAAGGAAATTGCGTTATGTTTATGTTTTTCTTTGTTTTCACCTTAAAACCATATGTCAATAAGTATATATATATATATATAAGTGTGTTACATGTTACATGTAGATAAATATCTAGATCAGAAACAATTGGAATGCAGATATAGTTGCAAGAACAACAACAGATATATATAGCAGACTAATTGCATCAGCATATAAGATATTTTGATAGTAAGACGGGTAGATGGTTAACTTTTCATATAGTAGTGTTTGGAATCAGCTTATAATTGCATGGTTAAAATTTATTTATGCTAGCTGATTAACTGTGAATTAATACTCTATTAATTTGTCAGCATGAATTCTTGCAAAAAATATTTGGCCTACTTCCTTTAAAAAATGGATTTTGCCTAAAATCGATCTTCAAAATCGTAATCGACTAATTGGTCATTTTAATGAAAGTGACCGATCCTCAGCAAAATCGATAATAAGGAACAGAACAGGTATGTATGTACCGTAGGTAGGTAGGACATATGCACTAGACTATGAAAACATGTTTTCATGAGAATTCTTTTATTAGCTATTGTTTCTACTGTCAATTATATTGAAATATACGGTTAATACTGATTATTCTTGGTTTTCTTTGGAGGCTAGTATTGAAGATTTCCATGTGGGCTGAAGAGGCTCTCGATAATATCGCCACACAGAATGTGTCAGGCAGGTTAAGACTTGAAGTATGATAAATGTACATCCTTTTATCCCGATCAATATTTGTAAGAAATTGACACTAGGAATGTCACACCCAATTGATTCACCATGCAGTCGTAAGTAGATTTGTTTTAAACCTAAATGGATGACAATGTTCAAAAGAATCTAATAATAAATCTGATACCCATGCGTAGGTGTGATACTTAGTTCTAACAACAAAACCAAGAAATGAACAAGACAATGTTGTTTTTACTGATGGGTAAACATGTATCACTGGTTTTGGCTCGCGTTGGAACTCTAATTTTATGAACATCATAACCCTTTCATGTGATGCAGTTGTGTTTCCCTTATAGGAGTCTATTACTCTGACAATTCTACTAATTTCTCTACCAGTCTACATTTGAATATGCTATCCAAACTTATGCTGAGACCTATATTAAAAGATGTATCGTTCTGGTTATATGTGCAATCGGATGTGCATAGCATGCGGTTGCTTTTAGTTGAGACCTGATTAGCTTGATGATAGACAATCTTTGTTAAAACAAATCAGTGGAATTAGAGCATTGATACATGAGTATCTGTCCACACAGGAAAATTAATGTAAGAATAAACAGAAATGAAAAGTACATTTTGGAATGGAAATAGGTATACCGTGTTCCTTCACTTGCATATCATCATGGCCTTAGAACCTTTGAAACGTCACCTGCAACTTATAAACTACCCATGGTCTAAAATAGAACTTCACGAAAGTGTTATGACCTGTTTACAGCACTATTTACTTTATACGAACCTTATCCTTGTCGGATTATTGTACTAGGTTTGTGAATGAACCTCATTCTTCATCTTTAATCGGAAACTTAGTAGAGTCTACTTAGCCCTTCGTGCACTAAACAGACACTTCCCTGTAACATTATATACTGTCATCGCGTGAAATCGAAAAGTTATTAAAGGTTTCTGTATTTTTATCGGAAAATATGAACCAGTTTGTATGACCTATAATGCACGACGCTAGGAGTGAAGCTTAGCTCAGAGTAAACAGGTTCCTATTTTCCTATATGAATGTAGTGACGTTTTATTCTATATTCGTTTTACCTTAGGATGAATAATGAAAAGAACGCTACAAGAAACAACGTAATTGAATTTCTGCTATATTCAAACTAAATACACAAGCGTCGTTAAATATATACACAGTAACATTATTCATTGCAACGCCCAGCGACATTTAACCTTGGGAACGTATCGCTCGTTCAATTAAAGAAATCTCATTTTGATATACTTAATATTGAAATTTAGAGTCATATTGTGAAAGACTGCGAACTGAAACAACTTTTCCAATTGGTCTGGAACGGAGGGAGGATTTTGGGGTCTCTTTTGCTATTGCTCTAACTAATGTCTGCTTCGGCTTTC
The DNA here is from genome assembly GCA_016617855.1 of Megalonaias nervosa. NCBI lineage: Eukaryota > Metazoa > Mollusca > Bivalvia > Unionida > Unionidae > Megalonaias > Megalonaias nervosa. The sequence continues at coordinate 9,480 of JAECUM010009719.1, read as the reverse complement.
TAGTTGTGATGGATTGGAGTTATTATCCGAATCAATTCCGTAGGATGTTCTTGTGGTTGTGAGAAGCATATGTGTTTCTGTTCTTTCATTGATAGCTTGGAATCATAAGGTGGAACAAATTTCCTTTTAATTGCAATCCTCAAGAAGACGCATGATTAAATATTGTTTGTTAGGGAATAAAATTAATCTTGGTTTTTGGAGAACAGTAAATTCTCCTTTTTAATGTGATTTGTGTTGGAAATGTAGTGTAAATTACAGCAGAATTTCGCGCTTTGTTTCATTTTTGGAACACATGCAATTTCCATTAGCAGAAATAACTAAGAAAGTTTTGAGGAAATGCAACATGCAGAAAGGTAAGTATATATATATATATATATATATATATATATATATATATATATATATATATATATATATATATATATATATATATATATATATATATATATATATATATATATACTGCCATTGTTATTACCATCTATAGATGACATATGTTCATGCCTTGGCACTTACATAATCTTTGTTGGAGGGACCTCATCTATTGATATGACCTGTATGTTCCTGTATTATAAATCTAAATATTTTCTAAAAAGAGTAAAATGGGGAAATTGCAAAGCAGATCGGGTCTGACTGCCCATTTCGCCAGTGGGAATAATGTTTCTTCGTCATTTTGGCTTACTGGATCTGAGGCTCCTGTTGCACTACCAAACCCAGCCTTTTTCGGTTGCATTGTTTGAACGTAGTGTTTGGACTGACTTGTAAAATGGGACGTGTCTGAGAGATACGAGGTTTTAATATGCATTTCTGTGCTATATTCATAGTCCCTAGAGAGCAAGGCTCAAGGTCTGGACCATTCGATTTGCGAATAGTTATGAACATTTCTGCTAAATAAGTGTCAAAATGATCAGAATGCTATTTTATTACTGCATGTCTCACGTTTGTTGTGGACACTACGGATATCCCGTTGATTCGTTTTCTTCCTTGACAGTTTCTTTTGTTGCTCAGTGACTCATCCACTTCGTCAACATTATCATCTCTGCTTTTAAATGGACCATATAGCATGTTCAGTTCATCCACAGACAAATCTATAAACCAAACGCATTGGCGTCTGCTTCATAAGCGACATTATTTGTTTTCAATCAAAAGTAGTTTCCAACACAAGATAATATTTGTAGATACACGTGTCGTGCAATATGATGCAAGGCAGTATGGAAAGATAATACACATTCTCTCACAATATAAACTTAATGGAGAAATATTAGCATATAATTAACATAAGTATTCCACGAAAGGTATTCCAATATTGTTTTACATAGACCTACCTAATATGTTTGATGAACAATAATAATGCAGATCTTTATTTTATTTCTGTACAGTGTTATTCTAGAGTTGAAAAGAATCCGAACACATATTTTACTATTTATTCATCTTTTGAGTTTGCAGACCGCCTAAAACATTCAAATATACGTATTATAGACTAGAACATTTCGTAAAACATTTGACAGCCACGAAGATACATATAGTTAATAAAGTTACACTGTTTCACTAAAAGAAAGTTTTCTGATATATAAATAAAGGGTAAATAGAAAGTAATACAAAATTACTTTTGGGAAACTCGTTTTGAGGAATGCGATTTGCTTTATCGCTTGTTAGGACGTCAGACGATAAGGCACCAGATTCAGTTAATAAATTCAGTTATTTTTTACGTTGGCTCTTTTGAAACCATAATGGTAGCACAAAGTATACTCCTTCACGTCATGGTTCGTCTGCGTAGTGCAATGAAAAACAGATTTGAGAAAACATAGTATGATACCGCTCTCCCTCGACAACGAGTTGATTATAATACTCCAGCCTGATATGTTATTTAAAAATGAATGTATGTTTCGCTTTGGATAACTAGAGACACAAATTTCAAAACAACATACGGATATATATGAAATAACAATAGTTTTAAATTGACAAATCCTTGATACATCGTTTTGTGTCAAGAACAAACAAATTATAGAGGAATTATAGACCCCAACACAACAATGATAATGTTGTATCGATTACAGTAGAATTACAAATAAGTAAAACACAATTATTAGCACAAAACCACTAGATGGATAAATCTTTACAAACAAATGTAAAGATGAAAACGTAAGCGATTTTTGTTCTTCTTGATGCAAGCCGCCTGGTCTGAGTATTGTGAGAAGGAGAATATAAGTTTTCATTGTTTTCTGATCATCGTGTTACCAGTTCTAATTGTGGTGATTATTCTAAAACATGGTACATTCCCCACTGCAGAACAATGTTTCTCACATCTCCGCAATTCCAATGACATTACCATCAATATATGTATGTATGTATGTATGTATGTATGTATGTATGTATGTAGAGAGACAGACAGACAGACAGACAGACAGACAGCGAAAAACAGAGACAGAGAGAGACAGAGAGCGATACACAGAGAGAGAGACTTTGTATAGATTCAGTTTTACTTTCGAGTAAAGAATGATATGACTAAATTTCTTTTATATTGTTACTTAATGACCGTTCTATCTCATATTGATTCTGCCCACCATCATTATGACTTGTGTTAAAAACAGCACGGATTGATATGGTAGACAGACTTAAGCAATAAAGAACGTGATTTATGTGTGTAAAACCAATTAAGGGAGACTTAATCCATTCGTCTCTGGTTTCCCGTATCTAGTTCTTCTAAAAGACTTGATTGGCATGTATAGTTTTCTGCTGAGTTGGAACTGATATAAAATTATGTTTAAGTCTCGGATGTATGTATTTGTCGCAGTCAAGAATATTGGCTGTCTGATTATAGCTTATACAACCCATTTGTAAAATTATGTCCTTACCCTGACAAACGAATGTTGCTTATCGGCTTGGAGAGTTTCATATGAAATGTAAGATTTAAAGCATTTATACTAATGAAAGAGAATGTTAGAGAATGTTAGAGATTGCAATAAACTCTATCTCTTAAATAAATATACACCATTAAGGTCCAAAAATAATCATTATAGCCAATTCCAAAATAACTGGCTTTTTTAGTTTGATTAGGATCAACAGTATTTCGCTGTCTAGACTAAACCTACAATCGTGATCACTGTGCCAACAAGAGGACTATAACAAATTCCCATAATCTGCAATTCTTCAAAAAGGTTACCTCAAGATCTCGAACGCTAATATTTCCTTTAGTCTAAAAATCCTACGTAAGTTGGCATATTTTTAAATATAAAGTTTGATATAAAGTTTACAGTTTATTATCGAAACCAAAACATAAAGTCATACAACCAACTATAGATATAATTACGTGGCCAAAATCATGTCTTGGTTCGAAAACCACTGGTAACATTTTAAACACATGAAGTAAATGACATACACTTGATTTGGGTAACTCCTACATTTTATTTTAATAACACGAGGTCTTTACGTAGTAATAGAAAGGAACCCGATGCAACATTCAAACTGGTACAACCACAGTAGTCCCATTAAATAATATTAGTTGCCTTGAAGTAAACGCGCACTTACTGTAAATAACTGAGTGTGTTTAACTTTGTACCCAGTTAATTTTTGGGAAATATAAATGGATTTTAAATGGCAAAATGAAATGGATTTTTGTTTTTGAATACATTTGACAAATTAAATGATGATGAATCGGTAGAATGATTGTGAGTTTCTAGAATGGAGAAATGCGAGGTTACCAAAATCCCCTGGTGTAATGCTGTTCTTATTAAGAAAGTGTTCTACAAATATTATAGCCCCACGCCCCACTCTCCTTTTAATGGTAAATATTACACTGTACGTCATTAACATTGGAATATTTTTGAGAATTCTGGCAACAAATAATGATAAACATGGCATTCATTAATGAGAAGAAAAAAAACCAAGAGTAAATATATAAAATGTAACATTAGATGCCATTAAACATCATAGTTTTTTGTCTTTTAAATGGTCCAATATAGCCACAAAGCATGAACATGTATTTATCTGGCATTAGAGTCACCATTATTTGGATGACCAGCCAGATTTTGTTATTATCTCACGGACATTTGGCATTGCAGGTAAACAGTTTATGTCGTGGACGACAGCGAAGAAAATTTCGAAAATCATGCCGACGTCAGCAACGAAACATTCGATAACTTTATATCTATGCTTCTAGTACATTGTACTTGATATTTCATTACTGTTGTGATTATTGAATTTATCAACATCGAAAGTGATATCAATAGCATAATGAGTTTGAGAAAAAATGCCAGTTTTATCCTATTCAAAGAAACTGCCAAAAACCAATAGTGTACTGAATCAAGCACACAAGAACATAATTTTTAGTGAAAATGGACGTTAATGTATTGTCACAAAAGACTTTCCTTGTGAGTCAACGTGAGGCTTATTGGTTCAAACCGTGGTGCATGAACTAAAGCATTCATTATCTTTCGTAGTAATTGGAGACGGAAATAAGACACTTTCACGAATAACCACAATTCGTCTAAGGATTGCCTTGATAAACATGTTTGTGGTATAGACAGAAAGAAATTACCAAAGATGTCATGCCTTCTTAGTGTGGATTTACGATTAATCAATGTCATGAAATCTGATTAGATAGTTAAATTAATATGAAACGTTTCAGATATAACATCGCACATCAGGGAAAAGTACACTGGATTTTAATCAAGCAAATAAGACGAAAGACGGTAACGATGAATTGTGAAATAAATTCTGTCACTTCCACACTTAATGATCATAAAATTGTCGATATGAAACTGAGACCTGAAAATTGTGTTCATAAATTACTCGTATTATTCCGAGAAGGAATAATCGCAAATAATGAGAATTTTGTAAAACAAACGAAATCAAACAATACACTTTAAGATGTGATTTGCCTCGAGGGACATAGTTCTATCGAAGTAAATGTCAATCTGCATTTCAACAGTAACTAGCTTTTGACTATATAGTGATATACAGTGAATTCGTGTACAAATCATGTGCACGGATTTATGTCCGAGTTCGAGTAAAGTTATCAATATCCAAGTACATCTGTGCTTTCATTTGCACAGTTAGCAAGATGTTAAAACCTGACCTAAGATTCACGTTTAATGACAATGTTAGATATATACATAATGCATGCTATTTTTTTCAGAGTTGGTAAGCTAATATGAATATTGATAACGCCCTTTACCTAAGGCCAGATTAAAGGCGGAACAAATGGAGCAACGCTGTGAAATGGTATTGTTTTATTTTGAGGCTGGGGGAAGGGCGCTTTTTGAAATTGCTGCAGCACCTCCTTCTATCTTAATTCGCATTGTCTCTAATTTCCTGACAGTAAGATTATTCCGAACATTCATATTTTATATTTAATGATAGTAGTACTAATAGCAAACAACATAAGTTATGTTTTGTTAAGGAAGATTAACTTTCTAGTATGTACATTGGATTTTCATGTTCCTGTACAAGATCATGACCCATAGTCATTTTATATATTACCACCCAGTTTTTAACTAAACTCCCGAATCTGTCCTAGATTGCAAAACATGAACAGCGATGAATACATGGAGTACTCTAGTGTGAGACATTTGTTGTTGATTTCACAGTTCAATATCGAAAAAGAGCCATAAAGTTGACTTTTACGTGTTTCATCTTAAGAGACTTTGTACTACTATTACAACTACTATCCTTTATTTATCCAGGGCGGTATAACTCTCTATAATCTGGTTTTCATACTCTTTTTGTAATTAAAACAAAATATACATGTAATTAGTAAAGGTTGATATTGTTAACATCGACTGCATAAAATAATGCAAATATAATATATTTTAATGCAAATTTATACATAAAAATGTTTGCAGAGCTAAAAAAATTTTAAAATAGTTTTAGGATCTTAAAAGGTTCTAAAAATAATATAATCCGAAATTGGTATCTGTCTGAGAGTGTTCAAAACAGATGATGTAGATGTTAACGCATCATTGAAATGTACAATTACCTATTTGTTTAAAGATGTACAGTGTTTCCATGCAAAAATAACTTTCTGCTCCACATACAGTACAGCTGTTTATCAAAGGTCGCGAACAAATGAAATTTTTCACACTTTTAAAACAGATTTGTTCATTATAAAACCTCTAACCCTTTTCATAATTCCTATTTTCTTAGCTAGTTTGATAAAGAGTGTCTCAAAGTAGTTGGAACATAATAAAGTATAATCAATAACGATACTTTAATGTCTTGTACATTCAACAATTTCAGCACCATTAACATTTAAGTGCAATTATCTACACTTGTCTGCCAGTTCTGCTGAGCAAATAAGCATTATGTGTGTGTGTGTGCTATACACGTTTAAGCTCAGTTTCTTGCAACATTTTCCATTTCGTTACACATTGTGAATCTTCATTTAGTTTGTTCTAAACAATTCTAACATCTATAATCTGCATACACAGACACTGAAGAAGATTTCAAAAACATTGAATATACAAAATGAAAAGACGAGGACCAAAAACTGATCCCTTAAAACATTATCAGGTAGGTCTAAGAATAAATCTTCAGTTAATTTCTCGTTATCAGTCTTCTTACTCTATAAGAACCAGTGAGTTCTGTCTCGGAGAAATTAGTCGGACGGAAACCTAATTGACACGAGATAACCAAGTTATATTCTGACAGAAAGCAACAAAAATGAAAAGAAAACATGTATTTCTAAACTTTTGCAAACAATAATTAGAATGGGTACAGGTCTATAATTATTGATGCTTGATTTGTCTCCTGAGATGAAAAAAGTAGGGTGGTGGGCAGGGAGCGAGAGCGTGAGGGAAGAGGTGATTCTAGCTATTTTGCAATTATCCAAAGAGATATGTTTCTTTCTTCAAATGAACATATATAAATAAGCAAGTTAGTGGTTCAAGAATGTAGTCAAATGACTGTTAATGTCAGTAATTCTATCAGGTAAGTTCTCAAGCTACTCGGTTTGTGGCACGTGTGATACGCCAATTTATCCATTCAGGGATTTAGTTTTGGATAAACTTCTCAAACGTGACAAATAATCATAAAAATAAAATATTTGCAAAAGAACTGCTTCCTCACAAGTATGTCATAAGCAAAAAGAAAGACATATTTTTATAGAAAAAGATGTACAATAATTTCTGACATTTATGACATGATTTGTACATAAACTTCTAAAAGACAGTTTTGGTTTCCTCATTTCGCGACATTCCACCAAATCGGCATGAGGACGAGAACTTTCTGGACTTTTTACAATTTTAGAAAGCCCCCACCCCCTTGCCCTCCACCACGTCTCTCACTAAGGAAAGTAATTTCAGCTGATTCTCTCATTGTACTTGCTTTTATTACGTCATTGTCGCAATCCTTCTTAGAGGAGAGATAAGGTTGATAACGAAGATTGAAGGCTAATAAATATTTGTTTTTAATAAGCTGTAATTTTGCACCTTTAGCCTTTGTTAAAAGTTGCATTTCACTGAGAGACCTCAACTTCTAGTAAATCTGAACCATTCATGACATGATCAGTTTTCTTGTTGATGCTAACAATAAACGGATATTGCGGTATGTTATTGTAAATTATATTCAGTTACTAATCATAATTTTGAGATGATGCTTATCAGCTGAAGTCACGTCTGGGTCGAAAATAAATAGACATTATCAAGTATGCACCATCATGATGCCCCTGGAACTTAATAATGGCTGTAAAATGAAAAATGTCTTTCTCAAAACTTGGCGCTGGTATCATTGGTTTTAATTATTAATCGGACTAGCAATAAACTGCAGGAGGTATTAAAATGTAATCACTTGATAACTGTAAAGTGCATTTCACATTTTATTAATGCCTGTCTTATAATGGTGTTGGATAAAAGGCAATGTGCAGACGTCCTTAAAGTATTATTTGATACATGCAATTGATCTTGAATTTCTGGATGGTGCTCATAATCTGTGGTGGTACATTTTGTCAGTAGGATATGTGTTGTCTGTCTGAAGACCATTGGCAGTGTCTAAATTGTATTGCATCAAGTGTCGTTGGAATTCTGGTAAATCTTGGAAAAGCACTTTGATCTTTGCTAATGCCACAGCTTTCCATATTTTCTTCACTGGTTCGTTCTCTGAATTAGAGCTGCTTAATGACAACCGTCTGATTAAATAATGACTGTCAATCCTTCAATATTATATAGTGTTACATCTGTCTCTCACAAGATAGAAAAGAACATATTACACAAGTCTTTCTGAAATCATGACACGTGTTTTCGATTTTTTTTTAATCCAATCTATATCGCGTAAAGGATGATAAGCTTTGCAAAGTCTTCTGATTGTATTATGTTTAATATAAATTTTTTAATGGCCACCAAAAGCACCCTTATTGCTATATTTGAACACGAGGACAAATGTTTGCAAATTTGTCCTATAAGCAAATTCATGTGCAATATATAGAGATGTGTCCACCATTAACGTCTGGATTTTGAGGATCCACTCCGAACAGCATGTCTTTTAACAATCAACCGATTAAAACCAGTTGAATAAACTAGTACCACAGGAAGAACATAATCATAAATCTCCTAAACATGACTAATACACTATAGTTTCTAGAAATCAGTACAATCTCTTAATTGAAAAGTAGAGCACAAAATAAATTTAATATAGTTCATGTTGATAAAAAATTGCAACGGAATACGATCTCATTGTACAGGGTATGCTCTTGCGAGTTCTTTCCGTTTGTAACTACCAGCTGCATGTAACAGTCTGGAGCAACTAACCATTGGTTACTTGTGCTCCATTAGTTTTTCAAAAAGATTAAAAGCAAACAAGAACATTGTAAAAATGCAGACATTAAATTTGCGTATTTTACTGTGCTTTCATTATTTAAGGTAGTGCTCGCAAGGGTCTATATGTTTTAAAGATATTTGAAAATAAAGTAAGTATTTATTAAATTACATACCTATTGGATAAATTACTTTAGGAGCTCCTAGCCTTTAGGTTCAAGCCAAATACCCTGATGGTGATTAAATGCATCGTACAGTTGAAGTTATTCAACAATATCCCGATCAATTTAACGCAAGAAACCTATGCAACCTGACAGTATTTGCAGCTGTATCTATAATTCATGCAAGATTTCATTGCGTAGCAGAAGGACACTGCTGTAATTTTAGCTATTGAGATAAGTGTTACCAAAAGAAACAAATGCATCAAGGATACAGCAATTGATATACACTGCATTTATCAAGCACAATACAAATATTTCCCAGTATCCGCAACAAGCTGATATAAACTAATTGAAACATAATACATTTAAAGGTGTAATTCCTGTAGAAACAGCCATGTAAAGTTTTGCAAACACTGCGGTTTTTCTGTTTTATTTGTTTGTATTGTCTATCATTTATTTATGCCTTTGAAAAAGACTCATTAAGAGTCGAAAGCGCTCAGGTTAGTTAGATACTAGTTTTTCACTGTTCGTTGTCAGTTTATTGCATTTATATATATATATATATATATATA